>JAVKPL010008972.1:0-35294 GCA_032173675.1 Gastrolobium villosum | reverse complement strand
ATTATCTAAGCCCAATATTAATTATTAAGGTCAATTATGGAATTATTTCCTAATTATCATAGTTAATTCACTAATTACCTTAATTAGCGGTGCGGGTTCTTACATTCACCCCACCTTTTTAAGGATTTTGTCCTCAAAATCAGAAACATACCTGTCTCGAAAGTCGGGATACTATCGGAGAAGCTCATCCTCTCGCTCCCACGTGCACTCTTCGGGACTGCGCCCAGTCCACTGCACCTTGACCATCGGAATGATCTTGCTCCTAAGCTGTTTCTCGCCTCGATCGAGAATCTTGAGTGGTCCGACGGGAGTCTTTAGGTTCTCCCGAACCTCCACATCATCCGGCTGCACCACGTGCGAAGGATCTGCTATGTACTTCCGAAGCTGAGACACGTGAAACACGTCGTGGATGTTGGCTAGGTTCGGAGGCAAGGCGAGTCGATAGGCAACTGGTCCTACTCTTCCAAGGATCTGGTAGGGCCCAATGAATCGCGGGCTCAACTTCCTCACTCCAAGTGCCCGTCCAACACCGGTGACAGGTGAAAGTTTCACAAACACGTGTTCACCCTCACTGAACTCCAGTGGTCGATGCTTGACATCATAGTAGCTTTTCTGACGCTTCTGCGCCTGCTTCAACTTTTCCCTGATCATCTGGATCTGTAGGGTAGTATCTTGGACAAAGTCCAAGCCAAAAAGCTCTTTATCTCCAACCCCAGACCAGCAAGTAGGAGTCCGGCGCCTCCTACCGTACAGCGCCTCGTAGGGTGCCATGCCCAGACTAGCATGAAAACTGTTGTTGTACGAGAATTCAACCAACGGAAGGTACCTATCCCATGCAGAACCCTGCTCCAACGTGCAAGCTCTCAACATGTCCTCCAATGTCTGGATGGTCCGCTCAGTCTGCCCGTCAGTCTGAGGGTGATAGGCGGTACTCAATCTCAACTGCGTACCAAAAGCCTCCTGCAGCGCCTCCCAGAACCGAGATGTGAACTTCGGGTCCCTATCACTGATGATACTCTCGGGCACCCCGTGAAGCCTCACAATCTCGCGGACATAAAGCTTGGCCAACTGCTCTGTAGTGAAGCTCACCTTCACTGGAAGAAAATGGGCAGACTTGGTCAATCTGTCCACAATGACCCAAATAGAGTCACAACCAGCCTGAGTTTTAGGCAATCCCACCACGAAGTCCATGGAAATACTCTCCCACTTCCACTGTGGAATCTCAAGAGGTTGAAGTTTACCAGACGGTTTCTGGTGCTCAATCTTTACTTTCTGACATATAAGGCATTTGGACACGTAGACCGCTATGTCCTTCTTCATGCCCGGCCACCAAAAATTCCTTTTTAAGTCCTGGTACATTTTTGTGGCACCAGGGTGGATAGTAAACCGGCCCTTATGAGCCTCTGCCATAACCTCCTCAGTCAATGGCCCTCGAGGAATAACAATCCTCTTCTGGAACAGCAGCAATCCGTCCTCGTTCCAAGACACACCGTCCTGGTTTTTCACATAATCGAGGCACTCTCTTTGTACTTGCGCCTCTTTGATCTTTTCCATCAGCTCATTTATCACTTCTGCTGTCTCCATTTCGAGCAGTGCGCCCCCAAACAAGGAGTTCACTCTCAAGTCTCTGAACTTTTCGATTACCTCATAGTCGCTCATCATTAAGTTGGATAAGCTCACGGATTTCCGACTCAAAGCATCGGCTACCACATTGGCCTTGCCAGGGTGATACCTCAACTCGAAGTCGTAGTCCTTCAAGAATTCCATCCATCTTCGCTGTCTCATGTTCAACTCCTTCTGGTCAAACAGATACTTCAGGCTCTTGTGATCACTGAATACAGCAAACTTCATGCCAAACAGGTAATGCCTCCAAATCTTGAAAGCAAAAACAATGGCTGCCAACTCCAAGTCGTGAGTCGGGTAGTTCTCCTCATGAGGTTTCAACTGTCTTGAAGCGTAAGCAACCGTTTTCCCTTTCTGCATCAGCACACAGCCAAGTCCTTTACCAGAGGCATCGCAGTATAACTCGAATTGCTCCGCAGGATCAGGAAGGACTAACACAGGAGCAGTAGTCAGTCTCTCCTTCAACTCCTGGAAACACTCCTCACACTCATGTGTCCACACGAATGGAGTCTCCTTTCGGGTAAGGCGAGTCATCGGTAGCACCATCTTGGAGAATCCTTCAATGAACCTCCTATAGTAGCCTGCCAAACCCAAGAAGCTTCTCACTTCTGTAACCGTCTTGGGCCTCTCCCAATCCATCACGGCCTCAATCTTGTTAGGATCAACTGCAACTCCATTAGCAGAAATTACATGACCCAGAAATTTCACCGCCTTGAGCCAAAACTCACATTTTGACGGCTTAGCATATAGCTTTTTCTCTTTTAGCACTTGCAAAACAATCTTCAAGTGCTCCGTATGCTCCTCCTCCGTCTTGGAGTAAATCAAAATGTCGTCAATGAAGACGATCACAAACTGATCCAGGTACGGCTGGAAGATCCTGTTCATGTAATCCATGAACACTGCGGGTGCATTGGTGAGTCCAAACGGGATCACCAAGTACTCGTAGTGCCCGTACCTCGAGCGAAACGCTGTCTTTGGGACATCCTCCGGCTTTACCCGTATCTGATGATAACCGGACCGGAGATCAATCTTGGAATACACACAAGCACCCCTGAGTTGATCCAGCAAATCATCAATGCGTGGAAGAGGATACTTGTTCTTGATTGTCACCTTGTTCAACTGTCTGTAGTCGGTGCACAACCGCATGGTCCCATCTTTCTTTTTCACAAAAATGACCGGTGCTCCCCAGGGAGACACACTCGGCCGAATAAAATCTTTCGCTGAAAGCTCCTCAATATGCTTCTTCAGCTCCGCCAGCTCTGGTGGCGACATCCGGTATGGAGCCAACGATATAGGCCCCACACCAGGCAATAAGTCGATGGAGAACTCTATCTCCCTCTGTGGTGGAAACTCAGGAATCTCCTCAGGAAACACCTCGAGGAATTCCCTCACCACAAGAATGCCAGTGAGATCCTCCTGTGTCCCACTCACCAAACCTCCCAACATGACATAGCCAAATGCCCCTGCTCTCAAGGCCCTCCTCGCCTGCAGGACTGAAATGAACGGTGAGGAACTGGCCGTGGACCCACCCGGAGACATCACCACTTTCTTGGCACAGCAATCAATCATTGCACAGTTTCTGGACAACCAATCCATGCCCAAAATAATCTGAAGGTTGGCCATCGGCAATCCTATCAGATCTACCGAGAAGTCACGGCCATCCCACTGAAACGCTACATCGCGATGAACAGTGGAGGTCAAACATTTTTCTCCGGTGGCGGTGGTCACCCGCATCGGTGGAGAAAGCACATCACTGGGCAACTCAAGCCCCACAGCAACAGGGGTAGCAACAAAAGAGTGCGTTGCCCCGGAATCAAACAAAACATCAATAGCTGAACCACCAATGGTAACAGTACCTCTGACCAGGTTCGGAACTCTGTCCGACTGCTGACGATCAAGTGTATAGACTCGTCCTGTAGTAGGTGGCACGGCTGGTGCCCCAGTAGGAACCATCTGCAATGGCACAGCCTGCACTGCAGCAACTCTCGCCGTCGGGCAATCTCTGGAATAGTGGCCCTCCTTGCCACACTGGAAGCATATCAGCTGACCGGTAGAGCACAGCCCAAAATGTGACTTCCCGCATCCAGAGCATCTGGGAGCAGGAGGTCTAGCTGTGTTCCCCAGAGCAGCAGTCTTCCTGAACTGATTTGGCGCTTGCTTAGCCGCCAACGGTTTGCCCTTGCCCTTGTTCGCAAAATTCTTGTTTCTCCAGGGAGTAGAACCACCAGTACTCTGTGGTACATCAATCTTGGCCTTCTTGGCCTGACTCGCACGGCAATAATCCTCAATGTCACGGCACTGCTGTACTAAAGCTCCGAAGTCTCTCGAAGCAGAACCAGCAAGATGTCCAGCGATGTCCTCATTAAGTCCCCTCCGGAACTTGGCCGCAAGAAAAACGGGAGTCGGTCTCGCCATGCGGAAATGAGAGAACTTGACCAGCTCATTAAACTTGGCCAGGTACTCGTCGACAGACAACGAGCCCTGAACCAACCGGTCAAACTCCCCCTGCTTTCTCTCCTGTGAGTCATAAGGGAAGTACTGACCCAGGAAGCTCTCCTCGAAGAATGGCCACGTCATCACATGGCCCTGCATCTCGTAGACCTGAGAAAGATTGGTCCACCACTCATGGGCCTCGCCCTCCAGCATGTACGTGGCGAACAACAGCTTCTGCGGATCCGTGCACTGCATGATCCGGAAAATCTTGTCTAGCGCCTGAAGCCATCTAGCAGCAGCAATGGGATCATACGATCCGTCGAATGAAGGTGGCTTATGCTTGCGGAAAGCATTCAGCCGGCGATCGATCTCGTCACGATCCTCAGCAAGTACGGGGATAGTCTGCATCGCCCCCGTCAAGTGACTACCCTCACCCATCTGGCTCTGGGTGTCCTCCTGTTGACTAGGCGGAGGTGGAGGCGGTGGCGGCGGTGGAGGTGGTGGAGGACCCTGGCCAGCAGCAGGACCAGCCCTCAACTCCTCCAACATGACCCTCATCATAGTCATGTTGGCCATCCGGTTCTCCTCCAGAACCTCTGCCGTGGTTTGCCGGTTCGCATCTCGAATAGCGTCCAGCATCGCCCGGTTTGCCAGCCTCGTGGCTTCCTGGTCGGCTAGTCGGGCCGCCTGCATCTCAGCTAATGCAGCCAGGACAGGATCCGTTTGATCCTCGCTCGTACTTGTGTTCCTCCTTGGTGGCACCATGACTCTGCACAAGTTACACAAAGAATGAGTTGATCAGGCCCACGCCATGTGGTCACATATGCATTATCATAACACACACCAGTCAGAGAGAACACAAAGTAGACACGCAACGACACATCCTAAGTTATTGCAATACATACAGGCTTTTCCCTAGAAAGTGCTCTGATACCATAAAATGTAACAGCCCGTGTTAACCCGGATTGTTAACACACTATCGTATTAAGCCACGCTTAATTAAAATGCGGAATAACTTTTTCTTTAGTTCAATTATGACGTCATTAACTTAACCAACTTGATTACTTAATCATTTTCATAAAAATACTGCCTGTATGTAAATTGCAAGACAACTAACTGGAATACCTCATAAATAAATATTACGTGAGTATCTAAAGCCACAGGACTACACAAGTAGCCTGGGTCAAAATCCTGATACTTTAATTACAACATTAATTAAAAGACAAAAGCACAACCATGTGGCATGGACAAACCCCATGCTCACCAAATAAGGCAACAATGCCCAATATCAGTCATAACATAAACTTAACATAAATAAAGCAGAAAACATAATAGCAGTCAAATAAACAGCATTCCACAACCAGCACGTCAGCATGTCATAAATATCAACTCAGCTCTGGCCTCCTGCCACCTGAGCCCTCAACATTACCTGATCCTGAAATAAGCGTCCCCAAACGTGGGGTGAGATCTCTAACAAGAAATCTCAGTAAGACAAGGGGTCCTCAAGGAGTCTCCACCCCAAGCTCACTTACATGTGTAATATAAGTTCAAAAACAGTATTACAATATAAGTTCCAAAATCATGCGATGCAGCAATTAATCATGCCATGTGTGCTTTCAAATCTACTGGCCAGAGAAATGTAGGAATACGTCTATGCCTACATGAGGTCATGGATACTACCTGCACCTCACCCACAACTTCTCCATCTTGTATGTACTACATACTCAGGATTTCCGTCTAGGTGGACACCACATGCATCTCATAAAAGCTCATTGCATATAAATAGCTCAACAGCATTTCCAAAATAATAAAGCATGTAACACAACATGCATAAACCCATCCCCATGGGACATGGTGGAACATCAAAATGGCTAAACCGAGGACACGAAAGCTTACCTTGCAAGCTAGCTATCCAAGCCAAGAGTCCGACCACTCACAAGTCCACAAACAGCAGTATCACAATCTGATATGGACCAATAATACATTAATATTCATGCATCACAAGCATACAACTTAAAGACTACACCTTTCCTTTACGCTTTACGTCTTAAGGCTTCCAACAAAGCCATAAGCCCTTAATCATATGATTCTGACTTAGTTCATTAATTACAGAAGTTCAACTTCCTTAAACTTGGGTCTACACACACCCAATAGCTTACTGTTCATACAATACAGCTACTGTCTGCGCAGAACCCAGGATATCCGGATATCAGAAGGGGAATATCCGGATATGTCATATCCGGATATCACACTGGACATATCCGGATATGTCATATCCGGATACCCAGATCCCATATCCGGATATCAATATCCGGATACCATATCCGGATACTGATATCCGGATATCTGTTCGACAAATATCCGGATATCTCACGACAGAATGCAGTTTCTGCATTTCGTGAATATCCAACCCAAAGATCCAACTTTTAACACATGTACACGTTAAAGCATGCATCTTTAATTCATTTTAGGTTCATATACCTTATACCCTCTTGTTTACTCATTAAACATGGCCAAGACATCAACTTTAAGCATTAAAACTTAAGATCAAAGGTGAGGGAACTTACCAAAGCTCAAAACAGAGAAAGGTGTGCTCTTGGAGCTCTCCCAAGACACTTCAAACTCAGCCTAAGTAGGAGCACGAAAATGGCACACCAAGATGGGTTCTTGCACCACAAGGTGGCACTTTGAAGCTCACAATGACTACCACAAGATAGCCATCACTAAAGCTCCAAACTCAGCTCACTAACCTCACACACACAGCAACCCAACATACAGGAACTACCACCTCTCACACTCACAAGGCCACTCACAAGTGTTTACAAGAAGGAGAATGTGAAGGAATTCAAGAAAGGTAGTAACTTGGTGGTTTCTCCCAAGCAAATGACCAAGGAGGGAGGAAGGAGGAAGGGGAAGGCAAGCTGCAGCCTTCAAGTCACGTAGGAAAATGAGGCACCTAGGGTTTTGTGCCTTAGTGTGCCTATTTATAGGCACATGGCCACTAATCGCGCAGTATTAGCCTTAATAGCAAAGTAAAAGATATTGATCCCAAACTTTGGAATCTAGACCTACGCATTTTTCTAAGATTTGTCATATTTTTATTTTATTTTTCGGAGCACCTTTCCGGTACGCGCTTTTCCATAGCCAGTATCAGTTCTGGCATCAGATTACGTCATTTTGACTTGAAACTCGTTTTACATGTCCTACATAATATTCTAGTAATTATCATGCATTCGTTATAATTTTCCGGGATACTTTTCCGGTACGCATTTATACCGAGTAGCAGAACCGGTATCTGCGCTTTTCTTCCGAAAAGCGACTTTCAGCATTTTTACTCACTCAGTATGATTATCTAAGCCCAATAATAATTATTAAGGTCAATTATGGAATTATTTCCTAATTATCATAGTTAATTCACTAATTACCTTAATTAGCGGTGCGGGTTCTTACAACTGTCATCTTGTCCATGAGCACATCCTTAAAGGCCACTTGAAGACATTTCCAGTCCCTTCTTCCAAGCAACTTGCTGATCTTTTCACCATGCCCCTTCTGCCTTCTAAATTCTCAGTTTTATTGTCCAAGAGGGGGGGGGGGTTATTAGTATATGAATATTTTTCATTTTATATGTTCTGATTGTATTTGTTATTCTGTCAACACAAGTGTGCATTCTGTTAGCACAAATATGTATTCTGTTAGTGGTGTCACTTTTAGTATTTTCTGTTAGCTTCCTTTTTGCTGATATAATCAGATTTTTTTTGTATCTTCTTCTCAATGAATGAAAATATGGCTATTTAGTTTTCCTGCTTCTCTGTAACTAATATGTCACCCTATTGAGTATGGTTATAAGGCAATTTATTGGGCGGACCTTCTAAACCGTGTAATTAGTTTAGAACATAGATGATACTATAAGTATTCATTTTAGTAAAACACTTATAATTCAATATTTACCATTTTCTTTCATAATATATCCTCTCTTGGTAATTAAGATAAGAGTATGTTTTTTTCTTTTATTTTTCCTAAACATACTCTTAACTTTTGCATGTAGACTAAAATATTTGAAAAGAAACATTTGTAGAACAATGGTATTATTTCTTAGGCCTAATCCATAAAAACTACGGATATGTAGAACTTGTGTATTTTGCTTTATTTTATGTTTTTTAAGATATTTCAATCGGTTTATTGTTTCCAAATTAATGTGGAGGCGAATGTCGGAATTAATGCTTTAAATCCCTCACAAAGACGGTAATAGAAAGGATCGAATACGTACTCTTACTCACATCTACTTAATTCCCTGACACCAACTGAACTACTATCATGCTTTCTATCCCGTTCTATAATTCGTTTCAGATTGTGGATGGAGCTAAATAATAACTTTTGTTACTCATCCTCTGTATATCAAATGTGTTTGTGGAGAACGAGAAACCGCGATGAGGCCGACCACTACTTCGTCTCTTTCAACCCAAGTTTCCACCTTCATCGCTCTTTCGGACATGAGCACTCACTCTTTTCAGTTCGGTTGTAAAGCGTCAATTCAAGCCAGTTTAGCTCATTTGCTAACATGTTGCAAGTCCAGTCAAATTCAAATTGCTGTTAAAAAAAGGGTAAATTAAATTTGGATTAAAAACTGTTTTTTTTAGGTAAAAACTATTTTTAACCTAAAATAAAAAAAGGAGCTTTACAAATAAAATTACAAGTTGTTTGATGGTTATATAAATTTTTTAACTTAAAAGTTGTTTATTTAAAAAAAAATTACACATTTCAAAAAAAAAAAAAACTGTTACATTTAAAAAAAAGCTCTTCCTAAGAATTTTTGGTTTTAGACCTTTTTTTTTCATTATAAAAAAATCTCATTTTATTAAAAGAATTTTTGTAAAAACCTGTTTGGCCTTGCTTATATTCATAAGGAGAAGAGAAGCTAAAAAAGAGAGTTCAAGTTGGTAGATAACTGGGTTCTTAAGCATACTGATAGAGATTTGATCTCTGGCCGGAGCTCATCTTTGGTACATCAGTAGTACATACTACTTTCATTCAAAATCTAACATATGTATTTAAGATCCCACTTTTTTCTATTACATGTCAGCATTAGTGTTTGGTATTTGATTTTGATCAGAGGGATGTATTGAAAAGTGGGTACATCTGTAGTATTGTAAAAATTTCCCTCTGGCCGAATGTATGGAAAAGACTTTATTGAAAAAGATTTACCCATTTAATATGATCTTCTATTTCAAAACGATTAATCTTCCACCGGAGGATACTTGGGAATCTAAAAAAAAAAAAACCTCCCTAACGTAACTATGAGGTATTAGAAACTTGCATTTTATATTTTAGTCTCGTCATCAGAATATAAATATATTGCAATTTTATATTTTAATCTTATCATCAGAATATAAAAATATCATTCGCTAACACGTTGCAAGACGGGGCCACATTCAAATTGCATTAAAAATATAAGTTTTGTGTAAACTGTGAGTTATTATAATTGGCCAACTGACTTTCATTCTTGTTTTTTAATCTTATCATTACCAAAATGTCTCACTTTGTTTTGAGATGAATTGTTTTTGCATAAAAGCATAATTTGATGATTCTGCAAGAGATTCTACACTAGTAAACGACAAAAGCAGCGAACGACTCAGTTTAAGGCATAAACCATGACAACCATGAGTTATATATATAATATGTGAAGGGAAGTGTGTTATGCATATGATTTTTTACGACTTTATAAAATTGAATTGATTCAATTAATATCTTCCAAGCTTTATTTCTTGTTTTAGGTACATAAACTTGAATTTATAAATACCTGAGTGTAATAAACTTTGGAGGAAAAGAAAAATTGTATAAGGTTTTTGTTTTATTTTATCCCCAATGACAACCCTGCTTCCACCTCATTTTCTCATTTTTTAAAGGAGGATACGAAAGGACTTTAGCTGTGAAATTCTTATGCTTTCAATGTACATATTTCTCAGTATTTTTGTGTAAGTCAAAAAATAATTGCCTAGAAATTTTAAAAATTTTCCCGTATCACAATCAAGCCACAAGAGATAGTGGCAGGGTTTGTCCCCCAACCAACAAGTGCTTCCTTGATCCACGAAAGTAAATAGCAAGCGAGGTGATATTAATCCCTTAATGATGGAATTATGTAGGACATCTATGACCAGTGATATTAATCCCTTACCAAAACACAAAAAAATTTCTATCTGAATAAAAATCTAAACTATATTCTAAGTAAAGAGAGGAAGAATACTTAATTGATGCAGAAGGTCAATGTTAATTTGCGCTGAGAGCGCGATTTTATGTTGATTTCGCGCCATCAGCGTGGGAGGCGCGAAAGGTTGGAAATTCAAATTTCACATTTTAGGTCAAAGTCTCTTATAAATTCAGAGACTTTAACCCGTTTATGTAAGAAGATACATCTCTGAGAACACACCACAAGACCTAGATCCGGCTGAAGGAAGAGGGCGTTCTTCGTGTTCGTCATTTCGTTCTTGTATTCTTCTTCTTCTTCTATTTTCAGTTCATGTTGAAATCAGATCAGCGATCATGATGTTGATTGGCTAGATCTATTTCTGTAGTCAGGGGCATGATCCCTTTGTAAACAATTGCTACAAGGATTGAATCATTCTATGTATTGAATTAATATATTTCATCTTTTATCTTGAGCGTATTGATATTATTTCTATTAGATCTGATCAACCTAATAGGAAATGATATTCTGGGGATCAGGATTCACAATAGGGATATTGGAATACTGATCCTGAAAGGAGATAAAGATGACTCTCCATGCATGTTCTAGGGATAGACTTGTATGGATTGCAGTCGTGGGATTTATCTACATAATGCTTATTTTCAGGCGGAATTACTAAGGGATTAGGGTTCCAATTGAAGTAAAGGGTTAGATCGCCAAGGGATTGGGATCTAACTAATTATTTCTAAAAGATGATAATTTGTCTGAGTTGTTAATTTCAATAGGTTTTATGAATCAATCCGAAGTAAAATTGGGAACAATTGGTGAATGTACCCTGGCTACAGTCTTCTTCATCACTTTTTCTACAAAAACATTCCTTCATCTATTTTAAGTCTTTTTCAGAAAAATACAAAAACAAAGCTTTCACTTTTATTGTTATTTAATTTAAATTACAATTATTTGTCAACAACTAATCGATTTATCTAACTTAAGAGGACTGGTTATAGTAGTAATTGTTTATCAATCCCTGTGGAGACGATACTTACTTATCACTTTATTACTTGGAACGATCGGTGCACTTGCCGAGATCGCAACAAGTTTTTGGCGCCGTTGCCGGGGATTGTATTTACAATATTACCAATAACCTTAGATTCTTGAGATTAGATTTTTATTTTTCTTTTCTCTTAATTGTGTTGTGCAGGTGTTACTAATAATTTTCCCTGAATTTTTATGCGAGGTAGACTTCCACCTAAAGACTTTGTAATAGATTCTGAAATTACAAAGACAGAAAAACAACTACGGAAGGCTGCTAGACAGATCATTTGGGAAGATTTGAAGCACACATCTTTACATCCAATTCAAGAAATGGCTGAAAACAACAATGTTGGTCATGGGCGAGGAGGAAATGCCAACAATCAACCTCCAAGACTGTTGAATACAATTCTGACTCCAGTATTCAACAGGGCCAATTCCAGCATAGTCAGGCCAAACGTGGAGGCTAATAATTTTGAACTCAAACCATCATTAATCTCTTTGGTGGAGAGAGTTCAATTTTCTGGAGCTGATGATGAAGATCCACATGAGTTTATGGACCGGTTCTTGATGGTCTGTGATACCACCAAACACAATGGGGTATCTACAGATGCCATCAGGCTTCGGTTGTTCCCTTTCGCTGTTAAGGGAAAAGCATTGAGGTGGATCGAGAGACAACCAGCAAACAGCATCCTGACATGGGAAGATCTGTCCAGTAAGTTCTTTGATCATTTCTTTTCCATGGAGAAATATAATCAGCTGGTGAACGAAATAACAAATTTTCGCCAGTTGGAAGGAGAATCATTATGTGCAACTTGGAACAGATTTCAAGAATTAAACAGGAAATGTGCACATTATGAAGGAGATGATGATAGAAAAGTGGTGATATTTTTCAACGGAATCACCCCAGAAACCAGGATGATAATAAATAGTGCCGCTGGAGGTTCTATTCGGGAAAGCACATCTGAGCAAGCTATTGAGTTGATCAAAAAGCTTGCAAGAAATGAAAATGAAAGTGTGCTTGTTCCCACACAAAGAGCAGTAACAAAACCAGCAGATAGTGATGTAATATCATTATCTAAAAAGTTTGACAGATTAAGTGAAAAATTTGACAAGTTACAAGTGTCAAAGGTTCAAACAACTCCTCTGATTTGTGACCAATGCCAAGAAAGTCATGAATCCAGTGAATGTCCGAATCCATCATCCGAAGATTCACTTCAACAATTACAGGTGAATGGGATTTGGTACGATCAGCGTCCTCAACAACAACAAAACTTCCAGCGAAATCAAAATTTCCCTGGTGGTAACAACAACTTTCAGCGGAGGACTCAAGGATCAGGTATGGATTTTAAAGCTAATAATAATTATGCTCAACCTTCACAGAATCAACAAAGTGAGCCAGCTGAGTGGGAAAAAGCTTTTGCTCAGATGGCTAAGGCTTCTAATGAGATGGCTCAACACACTAATGCTTTTATGGAGGAGACTAGAGCCAACAATAAAAACACAAATGCTTCTATTAAGAACCTGGAGAATCAGATAGGCCAGCTGGCAAAGCAATTTTCAGAAAGAATTCCAGGTACTTTTCCAAGTAATACAATTATCAATCCAAAAGAGGATTGCATGTATATTACAACTAGAAGCGGGAAAGTAGTGGCAACCCCAGAAAAGCCGAACACAAAGATGGAAGCTAAGAAGAAGCTTAAGGAGGTTAAGGAGCCAGAAAATGAAATTGAAAAACCTGTGGAAGAAGAAAAGCCAGTTGAGAAGAAGAAGTTTGAGCTGAGCCATGAATATGTGATGTCTCAAGCACCTTATCCAGCAAGGTTCAAGAAAGAGGCTTATAACAAGCATTATGACAGGTTTTTAGACATCTTCAAGAAGCTACACATAAACATACCTTTTGCTGAAGCTTTGTCTAGCATGCCAAATTATGCAAAGTTTATGAAGGACTTGTTGTCAAGGAAGCACAAACTGCAGGAATGCCAAACGGTGACACTCACTGAGGAGTGTAGTGCTATTATTACCAAGAAGGTCCCGCCTAAGCGTAATGATCCAGGGAGCTTCAATATCCCTATTGAAATTGGGAACACAAAAATCAGTCGGGCATTGTGTGATCTTGGGGCTAGCATTAATCTGATGCCCCTTTCTGTTTGCAATTCCTTGGGGATTACCGAGTTGAAGCCTACTCAAGCATCTTTACAACTTGCTGATAAGTCCTCAAGGAAGCCGAGTGGAATAATAGAAGATGTTCTTGTGAAGGTGGACAAGTTCATTTTTCCTGCTGATTTTGTGGTGTTGGATATGGAAGGAGGAGCTGCAATGCCTCTTTTGTTGGGTAGACCTTTCTTAGCTACATCCCGTGCATTGATTGATGTTGAAAATGGAAAGCTTGAGCTAAGGATGAATGATGAGACCGTTACCATCAATGTCTTTAAATCTTTAAAAGAGTCTTCTCACAAAGATGATTGTTTTAAAGTTTCAAAGGAAAAACAAAATGTGGCAGTTAAGGTTCCTAAAAAAACAAATGATGCCAAGAAAGATGGTGTCATGAAGGTGGAATCGAAGGAGTCTCCTAAAACTCTAAAAGAAATCTTCTTTTGTAACAAGGTAGTGACTGAAGTATTAAAGGAACAGGAGACTGATTCAAAAGATAAAGATCCATCTTCCCATACCAACAAAATTCTTAATGAGAAGGATGACAAACATGAGAAGAAACCCCAAGGGCGGAGTCATCCTACAATGAAGAAGGTACTGAGAAAGGAGGTGATCAAACTCTTTGATAAGAGTTGGAAGAGACACGGGAAGCTAAAGTTTGACAAGAGACATAGAGATTCTATCTCTAAGAAGAATCAAAGCTTCAAAGAGTTTCTAACATGGCTCCATGGTTTGGGCCAAATCTGGGAATGGTGGCTCCAAACACCAAGGCAGCCAATACCACCAGATCCTCCATTTGCTGAGTCATCCCACGCTGCTGAGTGGGATGACATGGAGGTTTGACTTTTTCTCCTTGCTGACGGAGATCTTGTACATTAGTTTATTTTTCTATTTTGTATTTTAGTTAGTATATTTTTCTCTGATGTTTTAATGTGCGCATTATAGTCTCTTCTATATGCCACTGCTTGTTCCATTGTGCAGGTTTTCCTTCTTGTGGTTTAATTATTGCTGAGGACAGCAATGCTCTAAATCTGGGAATGGTGGGCTTGCGCCTTAGAACTGCAATTCTTCTATCAGGGGAGATATCCTAACTCTTTTCATTTTCTTAGTTATTTTTTTTAGTTATTTGGTGTGCCATTAAAAAAATTAAAAAAAAAATAATAAAAAAATGAAATAAAAAAATAAAAAATGTGTGTTTTGAACAAATCCCAGGTTTAAATGTGCTCATCTTGTTAATGTACATGATTAAATTCTTTGAATATATTGTATGACTTTCTGACATAACATTGCATAGGCATAATTAGATTGCATGATTGCTCGTTTGTCTGAATTAATATTGTGAAATTCTGATAATGTCTGAGGTCAATTTTCTTGAGTCTGCATTGATACCATAGCTGTGAGGTTTTGAGCCTAAACACTGAAATTTTTGTTGAGAGGTCTCACTGTTGTAATACTCTAGAACTTGATTTGTTTCTCTATTATGCATGCATTGATTGATATGATAAAGGCATTTTGTTCTTAATTGCTATTGGCCAAAATAACTCACCTGTATGAAATTTTCCCTTGCTAGCCCCTTTGAGCTTGAACTTATTTGTTGATAAATGACCTATGGCCTAATTGATGGCTTAGCCTATATCCATGTGACTTACCTTGATTGAGATTGAATCACTAAATGTGTTGAAAATAAAATAAAGAAATTGAGGTAAGCTCCACAAAGGTCAAATGATTAAGGGATAAAGAAAAAAAAAAAAAAAAAAAAAGCAAGAAAAAGGAAAAGAGTAAAAGGTGGCTGGAAGGAATTAATTCCTGAAATTCTGTGGGAATGCTAGTGGAGCAAAAATCATTGAATTGAATGTGTTAAAGTGAAATAATATCAGTTTTCAATCTCATTGTTGTTTGAGATACTATCCATATATTCCTACCCTGTTACCCCGGCCAAGTTACAACCTGTGAAGTCCTTTTGATCAATTAATGCATGTGTGTGATTCTTCATTTTTTAAGAATTTTTGAGAATATGATCAAGCCTATGGTAGTGTTATAGCTTTGAGTGATTGAGTGCTCATTATACCCTTAAACACTGAGTGTTGAGTGAATATTATTTATCTGTGTGAGGGATAACCAATGTAGACTTGTATCTCTAAGAAGCTGATGACATTATTGGGAGTTTATGATGTTGAGTCAGGCATGCATGGCATATTGTGTCTGAGAGTGTCTCTGGAATGTTATGTTGGATTAATTGATTATTTCCTAGATTGAGTCTTGTACATTGCTGGGGACAGCAACGTTTAAATCTGGGAATTATTTATGCGATCAGCATATAAAATTGTACCTAAAAATGCTAAGAAGTAAGAAAAAATGAAGTACAACCTTGAAAACTGGTCCGAAGCCACCTTCCCCAAGCTTAGCTCCATCAGAGAAATAGTTGGTAGCAACCTTAATCGTTCTCAAGCTAAAATAGTGCACTTCTCCACTGTTGTCTTCATGTGTTGCATTCATTCCTTGCTTCTTAAAGTGTGACCTTCTTGAGCTTTTCAAATTCTTGACTTGAATTTCATCACTTGTTCCACACCCTGAATTAAAATCTCGTTAGGAAAGATTTGGCAAGGTGTGGCAGGATCATTTGACACCGGTGTCAAATTTGAAGTTTGACACCTCATCTGAGAGCCGTTGGATCAAAAAAGATCAACGGCTCTGATTTGTAAACATATGATGCCATTGATCTTTTCTGATCTAATGGCTCTCAAATGAGGTGTCAAACTTCAAATTTGACACCGGTTGTCAAATGATCCTACCTCTTTGGCAAATATAACAAAATTTAGTAGAAACTAGAAAAAACTTCCTTGGCTTCACTGTTTCAAAGTACCTCTTTTTCTGCTTTTCCAGAGAGAACATGAAACCCACCCAAAACCCAAAAGGATGGCAACAACTGTAATTGATATAACTGGTAGGACAAGCTGCTTTGTAGAAGCAATATCTGGTGGCACCAAAGTATGCTGATAGAAGATATACCTCTCATACCTTATATTGCAACTTGGACCCATTATTCGCCACCCAACCTTGTGTTGGCAAAACTGTTGAGCCTCCTTCATCAACTGAGACAAACAAGTGGCGCATGAACTTCCATTTATATCTCTTGTGCATTGAACCAACCCATATCTATTCTGAGTTTCATCTTTCCCCAATGATTTTCCTGTTTTGAACAGCATATCCGTTTTTGAGGCTTCTTTTATTAGTTGGTAAATAAGAGCTTGTGCTTCGATATCATCTTGAATGGGTGAAGTTCTATTGTTGACGTTCCACATGAATGCTTCTGGATAAGTTTGTGCCTTTCCAAAGAAGTTTTTTTTGGAGTACCGAAGCATGCATTTTTCATACCAGATGATTGCACTTGTGTTAGATGCACATTGGGTTTTGATTTCTTCACTTGCTGTTCTGGTACAGTTTTGGCATGTGTCACTGGAAACATCACCCCTGCATAGGAAGAGGCCATAGAGGTTACTAGAAACACTATCATTGTAGAAGCTCTGAAGTGAAACTTTTAAAGATAAAGAATCCAATAGGGAAGTGAGGTTGGATTGGAAATTGGCATCGGTTGCATTTTCTGATGGATCTTCACAGATATGGAAATTGTAGGTTGGCAAGGAATTATTGGGGCTGATGAGCACAGAAATTGAGATTAAAACAAAAACGAAAACTCTGAAGTTGTGGGAGAGATACATTGTTACTATTACTACATGGTTTCTATGATAAAGTTGGTGCAAGATATCAAAACTTTTCACTGTGTGAGTACAGAAATGAAGGAGGACATGTCTCTTTCAGCTCAAGGGTGTCTTTAGAAAATGTTTAAACGGTTATTGTGTAATTGTTTATAGGATTCAACTGTCTTCTCGACCCGGTGCTTCATTGAAAAGTTACTGTAAGCAGATCTAAATGGACATTGGTTTATTTTCAATTTAATAGTAACTTTACTTTTGCTTGTAATTTTGCAAAATACCATTCCCCTAAAATTTGGAAAAAAAAAAAAAAATTACCGAAGAATGCTTCTAAGGTGAGGCCAGTTGTTTATTCACCAAGTTCTGAAATAAAGTTGGTGTTTACACTAGCAGATTGTTAATGACAATGAGGAAAAGATGTCAAGCATTGAATTTTGAACCAGACAAGCAATAATATTATGAAACTTGCATAGGACTGAAACAAGCGATAATATTATTTGGAAAGATTTATGTATTTCGGCCTACGGCCTAACCTATATTAAGTCAAGACTTAACCTATTACAAATAGTAAAATAGAATAGGCTTAGGTTTAAAAAAATATTATTTAGAAAACAAACCATAGACTTTTCTGTACATGTCGGGCCTATGAGCCTATATGTTTGCTTATATCTTATTATTTATTTTAAATAAAATAAATAAAAATATTATTTTAATAATTTTGAATAATTAAGTAATATTATTTTAGTTATTTTTTTAATTGTTGAATGTTTAACAGACTTAAACAGGCTAACAGGCCTAGACTAAATTTTTTTTTTTTTAATTGAGATTTTCAAAAAAAAAATTCTCATGCCTAGATCAAGTGAGAAAATAAAATGTTCATGTAAAAGTCAAATTTTCTTTCCTTCCATTCAAACATAGTGGAGATTTGGGTACACAATTTTATAAACATAGTATATTTTAGAATAAAATTTCATCTATATACAAGTTAATTAATTAGCATATTTTTTAATATATTATAACAAAATTACTAACAGCATGCAGCATATGAAAGAATTATGAAGCAAATGTATTCACGGTTTGTTTTTTCTAAAATCATTTTAAATAAAATTGTCTAATATTCATTGTAATTTTAATTTATTTCGGGGTTATAGTATTTTTTTAAAGGATAGAATATTGTGACAACCAAGTGAATTTACAACCAATGTTACTACCGATCAATCTCAACGTTAGATTGGTAGTAGCGGTCCGACGGTTCTCATTGAATTTTTAAATAGCCCCTCTGTCTTCGTTTTTCTCTCTTCCTTTCTCTCTTTCTCACTCTACACTCTGCCGCCGCCGCCGCTGCCCATAGCCTCCGTCGCGACGGCGCCGCTGCACATAGCTATTGATCATTAGATCGCTATTACCAATCTAACGGTGAGATTGATTGATAGTAACATTGGTTATAACTTTACTTGGTTGTCACAATATCCTATCCTTTCTTTTAATATTATAATTCTTTAATCTTTTAACCCCAAAACTCTTAACATTTTGATGAGCATTAGACAAAAAATTTTAAATTCACTTTAGAAACTTTATTCCCTATAAAATAATCTGCATTAGGGGTGTTAACGGGTCGGGTCGAGCTTTTATTTTAAAAGGCTAAGCCTGTGTTTAAATATGTCAGCATGACCAAATCTGTTACCTGTTATAAATATAATTATCGGCCTGTGGCCTGACTTATTTACAAAAAATAAAAGTCTGGTTTAGCCTGTTTTAAAAAAAAAAATAACAAAAACTTATCTAAACAAGTATATCCAAACAATATATTATATTGTTTTATAACACTAGTAATTCCATAAATATTCATATATTAAATGTATATCCAAACAGTATAATATAAAACAAAATCATTCAAAAAGTTTGTTTAACCAATAAAATGAGGTGTAATAGATTGAGGAGAAAGAGAGAGCTATTACAAGTGGTATAAAAATATGGGTTCGCTCTTTCTACAATGAGTGTAGATAACTTATTTACAGTTAGCCCAAATCGACGTCGTTTTGAGGTGGAAATCAAGGTATCTTTATAATTATAATTTATTTCAGGGTTATAATAGTATTTTTCATTATAATTTTTTAATTTTTCAATACAAAATGACGTCGTTTTGGGAGCGAATATAGATAACTTATTTACATTCACTTTAGAAACATTAAAGCCAACAAATATAAAATAATAATAAAAATAATATACTAGACCAGCCTGTAAGACTCTAGGGCCGAACTTTTGAATCGGAGTTTGAGGTTTTTTTATTAAACAAGCTTTTATACAAATTCAAACTCAACAACCAATTTTAGACATGCAAACCCGGCCCTATATCATTTAGCACCCCTAATCTGCAAATAGTTCCAAAAGTTATGATACAGCTAGTGCAACGACGAAAACTTGCACTAATCTAAATTTCCATCATTGGAAGCGAATGATTTGCCATGAAACTCTATTTATTAAATACAAATAAATAAATAATCTTTTCACAAAAGATCAACCTCAAACTATCGAGGATAAAAATTACTCTTAGACATGTCATTGATGGAGGATACTGTAGAATAATTAGTAGATTGACCCGAACTCGAGGCAGGTGCTCCATTGTCCATGGAAAATGCAGGTTCTCCAGGAATTGGCAATTCAACTAAAAGGCTGCTGAAATATGAAACAATTTCTGCCATTGTAGGTCTATCATCTGGATTATCTTGGACACATAATAAACCAATTTGAATGCACTTAATAACTTCACTATGGGAAAATGAATCTTTTAGATTAGGGTCCAATATTTCTAAGGGTGTTTGGTTCCTCCATTGTCTCCAAGCCTGTTGAAATTTCACAAATTAGGTATTTGAATCGTTACTTTTTTTTTTCTTCAGTAGAAGAGATGATTATACATATGAGCATCAACAAAAGGAAACATTATACTAAATTTCAATACTCACAATGCTTAGGAGGTCATCAAAATCGTGTGATTCAATTGGACGAGCATTCCTCTTTGCACTAACTATCTCAAGAATTATGACTCCAAAACTAAATACGTCTGACTTCTCAGAAAATTGGCCATGCATTGCATATTCCGGAGACATATAACCACTACAAAAAAATTATTGATATTAAAACCTTATTGACATTAAAAATACAAGTATATTCTGTGCATTGAATACTGACTCAATGATGTCTTTTTGTGTATGCCGGGTAATTAACAATCATTAATTCCCATAATATTTTATTTTTGATGATGGAAGTTAGTTAGTTAAACTTGGATGTGAAGTGAAAAATTCAACCTGAAGAGTTAAGTGAGAGGTCAAGAATTGTTAGCATCTATATGATGCTTCTTCAAGCAAAATTGTTTTAAATTAAAATTGAAGAATAAAATAGAATGTGTTAAATTTAATACAGTACAAAAAGGAAACAATAATGATTAAGCTCGTGCTACCATGTGCATAAGATATTAAAATCACCAAATATTATAAAAAAAACTTAAATGATCAATTCAAGGAAAAAAAACATTTTATCTGTACCTAAATCCTAATTATAAAAAACAAAAGAATTGAAGAATGGAATGACAAGAGTAATAAGGATTTTTATAAGTACTTACTATGTTCCGACGATTCTGTTAGTATTTCCTTGTTCTTCATCTATCGCAACTATTCTTGCTAAGCCAAAATCAGATATTTTTGGATTCATATTGTCATCTAACAACACATTGCTAGGTTTGAGATCTCGATGTATGATTTTAAGTCGTGAATGTTCATGTAGATAAAGAATTCCTCGTGCAATTCCTCCTATGATTTTATAACGCTCAAACCAATGTAATATTCTTTGCTTCTTGGTATCTACAAATTCACGGTGGAACATTTCGGTAAAAAACTAATTATGGAATAACTTTCTTAGTAAGTTGAATGAAATTAAAAAGAAAAGAAAAGAAAAGAAAAAGAAAGAAAAGAAAAGAAAAGAAAAAGAAAGAAAAGAAAAGTGCAATTTTCAAAAATAAAGTATACTAAAATCCAATGCAAAGTAGAGGGTATGACTAAAGTTCCTTACCAAATAGAAAGTAAAGTATACTAAAATCCAATGCAAAGTAGAGGGTATGACTAGAAGTTCCTTACCAAATAGAAAGTAATCGAGGCTCTTGTTAGGCACATATTCATATATAAGCATTTTTTCTTGATCTTCCAAGCAGAATCCTAATAAAGTCACTAAATTTCTGTGTTGAAGTTTGGCTATTAATAAAATCTCATTTTTGAATTCATGTGAACCTTGTCCTGAACTTCTTGAGAGTTTCTTCACTGCTATTTGTCGTCCATCCAAAAGAACACCCTAAAATTATAACTTATTGGTTAGCCATAAAACAAACATAAATATATATTATGAGAGGATTATATTGATAATTTTTTTTTTTGCAAATTTACAAACTACACTATATGTCTTATCCGTAAGACTTCACGTATATTTTACCGATAAAACATAATATAGGTCGTAAGAGTTTGTAAATATAATTTTTCGCATATATTATACACTTTAATCAGTTGCGTTACCTTGTAGACAACTCCAAATCCTCCTTTGCCTATTTTGTTTTCCTGCGAAAACTTGTTTGTCGCAGCTTCAACTGTAGCCAAACTGAATTGTAATGACTCCAAAGTCTTAAGTTCATCCCCAACTGAGCCAATACACAGTTCTTTGAAGTAAGCATGCAAAAAATCACCAATAATTTAACCGGAAAAAGCAAATGAAACGGGATTGTGTTATTATTTTCCTCAAATAACTTACAATTTTCCTTCAGAATTGTCCTACGTTTCGTCTTGGATCTTCTCCGCAGGCAGAACCAGCCTAAAAGTAAGAGTTTTACCGGAATGAAGACCGCGAAAACAATGATGACAATTGTTTTTGTTCCAAGTTTATTTTTCCCTGCACAACAGTATTCGGGGTAAGTAAGTTTCAGGTTCAGGCTCTGTCAATTAGATAACTAACCAAAAAATAATACTAAAACTTACATCAAACTTCGATTAGTTAGTCCGCCTATTATATTTATCGATTCTAGAGATTATCATGAGAGGATTTCAGCCGTAAATATATAAATCAAGGATTTTATATTTCTCAAATCATCATTTTATCTTAATATATTCTCCCATCATCGTTGTTTGTACTTAGAGGGCTGAAAGCATGTGAGACCATTCGTACGTTAGAAAAAATTATGTGTAGGACCCACATTGGCACGGAAATCGAAAGGTGTATAGAAAAATTTAAATTCTCATGTTGAATGAGAATTATAAAACCCATAAATCAATAGTTGTTCTTTTCAAATCATCATTTTATCTTAATATAGTCTCCCATCATGGTTGATTTGTATTTAGAGGGCGGAGATTTCTGTGTCTACATGAGCCATTCGTTACACATAGGTATAATAAACTTGTATATTCAAATCATTCTATCTAAAAATCAATTCAATTCAAAAGCGTAAGTTATTAACTGAAAATCTATTAATAGTTTATGGGTTTATCATCTATCATTTAACGTGACTACGAATTTCGTTTTACTCACAATATTTTGTGGGACCCGAAGCTAAAAAAAAAACTCCAGCACGCAAAACGAATCTCTATAGCATAACACAATCACTTTTCCTACAACATAACTCTTATAAAACCCATAGTTTATATACTTCTCTAACACATTTTTCATCTCTCAAGAGTTCATTTGGCTTAAGAAGTTAATGATGCAACATGTTTAGCTTATATGTAATAAAAATTTCCACACTCAAAATGAGAGGTAGTGAGAATCAAATCCATCACTGAGGCTCTAATATCATAATATAAATAGCCAATTTTAATGATTTATATTATTCTCAATATATATATATATATATATAAGATGAGTGTAGCATAAAATGGGGGATAAAAAAAAAGAGCTTATGAATAGGTTCAGTGCATTACCAGAAGAAGATGAAGATGGTAACCCTGTTTTACTGTAAAATGGGTACAGTTCATATCTGACAATACAGGACGAAAGCATAGCACTTGCGCCTTGTCGTCCACTGCAACACGCCGGAAGAGTTCCGACGGCACTTTGTAAGCACGTCTCACACTGAGAACTCGTTAAGTCTGTGGTGCACTGCGCCAACCCATACACCGTCTGAGAGCTCGTTACTCCAACTTCCCCGGTGGCGAATTTCTTTGCAGACGGGGAATTCGCCGCTTCCGTTGTCAACTCATCCAACAAGCTAAACAATGATTGGTTGAACCGTTGCAAGTCAACGCCAGATACGTTGTTACCATCGGGAAGGTACAATCCGGGGAAGATGCTGTAGTACTTGAAGTACTTGTTTGTGTAACGCAATAGACACTCCTCGTACCAGATCACCGCCTCGGTTTGGTTGGTGCAGCGGCGTGTTATCTCTTTGGCGGCGGTGGCGACACACTGTTGGCACATGGTGGTGTTGAGGTCGCCGCGGCAGAGAAACAGGCCGTTGACTGCATCAGTGGTTCCGAATCCCATGATTGTCATGTAGTAATCGTCCTGTTGTTGGGAGGAATTGGTTGTGAGAGTATAGAGCAGAACATTGAGATTGTTACCTAGTCTGCTGTCAGGTGCGTATGTGGTATTGTTGTTACAGTAAGATCCAACGTAAGTAGGAAATGCTTGGGTTGCCAAGCTTAGCATCCAAAACAGGGGGAGAAGTGTGTAAAAGGTTGCCCAGTATTGTTTTGAGGTAACCATCTTTGGAGGATAAGTTTCTCTCACGGAGAAAGGGTTGCTATTATTGTGGTTGGAGGATGCATATGCCATGTCTTTGACAGTTTCGGATGGGACTGAAGTCAGGTTTGACCCGGCAATAATTATATTAATATTATCAACTATTTTTTTTGGTTGAAACTAATCCTAATTACTTCTTTCAGCCGAATCAGAATTCCGGTATTTCCACGGGTTTGACTCTTTGAGCCACCTATGCGACTAATTCAGAGTTC
Source organism: Gastrolobium villosum (assembly GCA_032173675.1). Taxonomy (NCBI): domain Eukaryota; kingdom Viridiplantae; phylum Streptophyta; class Magnoliopsida; order Fabales; family Fabaceae; genus Gastrolobium; species Gastrolobium villosum. The sequence goes on along the minus strand of JAVKPL010008972.1, from coordinate 11,175 downwards.
GAGTGCGAGTCCAAGGATTACAGCACTTATGTCCCTCCCCATATGTTATTGATGGGATTCGAACCTATCTATTTCTCTATCTTAGAACACACATTAATTTAACGATTCAGTAACCGTTTTAAGAAAATGAAAGTCAAACTGTGATGGCAGAAAGATGGGTCGTAGCGTGTGATTATTAAATTGGTTAGAAGGAAATCTAGTTCATATTTCACCATCAATCCAATTTTGACTGGCAATAATTTTGAATTAAGCATTCGAAATTACTAAATTTACATTATGACCCCGCATGTTATAGTCAATTGCAATTGTGGTTTGATTTGGTTGGGCTTAGACGAGGGAATGACAAAGTTTAAAACTACACTCTACGCCTGATATGCTTCTGGGTTTTGATCACGGGAGGAGTTATCTAAGGAAGGGGATTTCTGATAGTTAATAAAACAGGGATATTAATTGATTAATGTTAGGAGTTGGTACTCGGGCTAACCCCACCAATTTTCGCATCAAAATTAACTACAAAATTCATGCGGTTTTAATTAAGGAAAAAACATCTATTCTTTTAAATTATATAAGCTTATATCATTTAATATCTTAATTGTTGATTTCCGTCCATCAACTGTTATAATCTTTTGACTCAAACTTAATGGGCCAAATTTATTATTAATTAATTAATAATATTAATCCAATAAATTATAACCGTTGATGGATGGAAATCAACGATTAAGATCTAAAATGATATAAATTTATATTCTTTAAAATGACAGATATTATTCCCTTTAATTAATTGTAGAATAAAAAGGCTAAGAATATCGGCTGTGCTGACAAGGAAAATGTCCTGCAGAACAGTAACTTAGAAAATCGCCAAAACAGATAATGAAAAAGAAAGGGCGTCCTCCTCCTACTTAATCAAAGGTCAAACTTCTGATTCACTTTGACAGATACACAAATACAACAACCAAAAGAAAAAAATGGGTCATTGCCAGCTATGAAGCACTTATATTTTCGAATTTTTTTTTTCCAAATGTATCGGAAACATATTATATCGTATCGATAAATTAATGGTCATATCGAGAACATATTTGGAGTGTATCGAAAACGCCGTGTTAGAGTCGGTGTTTCCTAGATCGCCAGGTTTGACTTCACTGTAGTGTACAAAATTAAGAAGAATACATTGCAGAAAACCAGAAATATTTTATGGATGAGTTTGCCCAGTCGTCTCAATTGATTATCCAGTAAGGTTAAGAATACTTTACATTTGAGGAGGGTACCTAGATCCTTATTACTCGTGTCCCCCTCATTACACGTCATTATATTTCTCTCGCTCAAAAGGAATTTTTTCACTCTATAAATACTGGATTAAATCATCTTCTTCTTCATCGCTCACCCACACTTCTATCTCTTTATTTTTCTTGATAAGCGTTTGTTTGCTTGTCTCTTCTCTCCAGTAATTAATGTTGGGAACTCGGTTGCATAATTCAGCTAAGAAACTTTTGCGGATGTTAAGCTAGGAACTCGGCTGAGTCAAAGAGTTCAGCCTGAATTACTAGGTAAGCTAGCGCAGTGAAAAAAATATGAAAAAACACTAAAGAGAGAGAACAACAATCAGATTTTAACATACGAAAACTTCTTCAACGTGAATAAATAAAAGGACACTAATCCAGAATCAAATAGATTTTTGCATCATTTAAAAAAATAAAAAATTAAGTTACTCTAGAAAAATATATACCCTATTTCAATATATAACAATTTTCATATATATATATATATATATATATATATATATATAGGGTCAGGATCATTTTACACCAGTGTAAGTTACACTCTCAATCTTATCAATTGATCCCACTTATATCTAAGGGCTCAAATTTTTTAGTAATGTGAGCCATTGGATACAAGTTGATTAATAGTCAAGATTGAGTGTAAGACTTCTAACTCTTACACCGGTGTAAGAATATCCCGCCCCATATATATATATATATATATATATATATATATATATATATATATATATAGGGTTTTATAAGAGTTATGTTGTAGGAAAAAATGATTGTGTTATGTTATAGAGATTCGTTTTGCGTGCCAGAGTTTTTGTTTTTTTTTTGCTCCGGGCCCCACAAAATGTTGTAAGTGTAGGAAAATTTTTTTAGTCATGTTAAATGATAGATGATAAATCCATATATATATATATATATATATATATATATATATATATATATATATATATATATAAGAAATGCAACTGTTATGTTGCAAGAAACATAAACCTATATCCTACTGATCGATAGAAAAACATGATTGGCATTTTTTTCTTTTTTTATTTATCGCAGTGGGTCCCACACAATATTGTGTGAGCAGGAAATCCAAAGTGTGTCATGTAGAGGTGTCAAAACGGGCAGCTGGCCCATTCAGCCCTAACCCAAGTGGGTTAGGGCCAAAAAGCCCACAACGATATAGATCCACACGGGCCAAAGCCCTATGGGTTATGGCCAGCCCGCGGGCCTTCTGAATTTTTTATGTATTTTTTATACTACAAAAAAAGATCATAATTTTTACAAAAACTCTACGTTGGAAACGACAAAAAATTTCGTTAAAAAAAATATTTTTTCGTTGGAATACTTTTCATTGAAAGGCGGCGGAATTTTCATCCGATGAAATTTTTCACAAAAATAAATATTTTGTCACAATTTTCAACCGAATTTAATTTCTGTCAAAAGTTTTGACGAAAATGATTTTTTAAATATTTTTGATAAAAAATTCCACCAAAAGTTTTGACAGAAAAAAGAATTCCGTCAAATATTTTGATGAAATATTTTTCGTCCAAAATTTTCGATGAAAATGTGTCCCAATGAAAATTTTGAGGGAAAAGTTTTTGTGAAATTTGTGACGAAATTTAGATTCCGTAAAGAATTTTGACGAAATATTTTTTTCGTTGAAATGTTTTTCATCGTATTTTCACAGAAATAATTTCCGTCGATTTTGATGGAAAAGTGTTCCTTTGAAAATTTTGATCGAAATGATTTTTACCAAAAAACTTGTTGAAAATATTTTTCGTCAAAAATTTTCGATGAAAATGTGTATCGTAGAAAATTTCGAATGGAATTTTTTTCGTCAAAAAGTATACGAAAATATTTTCATCGAAAACTTTTGACGAAATTTTGATTCTGTAAAGGATTTTGACGAATTTTTTTCCGTTAAATTTTTTTACAAAAATATTTATCTTCATAACTTTGTACAAAAAAAATTCAATGGAGATGTGTTTTGTTAACAATTTAAAGGGAAATATTTTTCGTCGAAAATTTTGACAAATATGTTTTTTGTCAAATATTTTGATGAAATTTAGATTTAGTGAATAATTTTGACAATCTTTTTTTTCTCTCAACAGTTTTTACAAAAATATTTTCCGTCACAAATTTTTACGAAAATATTTTTCGTCGAAAATTTTCACTGGAAATGTTTTTCGTTTAAGATTTTGATGGAAATGCTTTCCGTAAAAAAAATTTAGCGAAAATGTTTTTCGACAAAAGTTTTTACAGATTGTTTTCTATCAAAAAATTTCGACAGAATTATTTTTCCTTGAAAATTTTGACGAAAATATTTCTGTTGAAAGTTTCAACGGAATTTAGATTCTATTAAGAATTTTGACTGAATTTTTTTTTCCGAAAAGATTTATTGCAGTGATTATGGCTAAATCTTGTTTCGTCTTTATTTTTGACGTAATGTGATTTTAGTCAAAAATTTCGTCACTATTTTCGACGAAATATTTTTCGTCGATAAATTTTGTTAGTATCTAACACTTTTTTAATAATGTCACATTTAAAAATGATCCATATTTATGTAAATTGGGTTGAATATTGTAGCCTGGGGGCCAGCCCCAACCTAACCCTATAATGAGAGGGCTTTAAGAGGATGGGGTTAAAATGACCCCATTACATAGAGGGCTAAAATTTTATAGGGCTTAACATTGGGGTACATGGGCTGGCCCTAGGGCTTGAGCCCTTTTTGACCACTTCAAGAAGGTGACGATTTTTTTTTTCTGCAACCCCATTCTGTTGAGGGGTGTCAACACAAGTAAGTTCATGAATCATACCGTTATTTCGTATAAATTGGGAAAAATTGTGATTAACATATTCAATACCATTATCTGTTCTTAGTCTCTTGATTTTTTTACCAAATTGGGTCTCAACCATTTTATAAAATTGAAAGAACAGTTGTGGTACCTCAGACTTTTCACGCATTAAGTAAATCCAAGTTACACGAGTGCAATCATCAATAAAAGAAACAAACCATTTATTTTCAGAAGAATGAGGGACTTTAGAAGGACCCCAAACATCAAAATGAATAAGATCAAAAGGTTCAACACTCTTAGTAATACTAGAAGGAAAAGACACACGATGGTGTTTAGCAAACTCACAAACATCACAATGAAAAGACTCAACAGACTTAGACACAAACAATGACGGAAATAAAGACTTGAGTAAACTAAATGGAGGATGTCCCAAGCGCTTATGATGAAGCCAAATCAAAGAATCAGCAGTTGATTGACCATGAGACAGCAGGATGTGATCTGTTAATTTATTGGCGGGAGATTGTGACAACAGATAGTAAAACCCACCTTGCTCTTTAGCACTACCAATCGTCTTCCCCGTGGTGAGATCCTGAAAAACACAATGAGTAGGGAAGAAAGTTACAGTACAATTCAAATCTTTTGTAATTTTATGAATAGAAAGAAGATTCGTGGAGAGTTTACGAATATGAAGAGCATCTTTAAGATGTAAGGACTCTTGTAAGTTTATGTTACCAGAACCCGCAACTGATGTATGTGAGCCATCAGCTACGGCTATTGTATGAGTGTCAATGGTAGGATGATAAGAAGTAAAGGGGTCAACACAACAAGCCATATGATCAGTAGCACCAGAATCAACAACCCAAGAATGTTTAAAATCAGTACATGAAGAAAGAGAAGAATAAGTTTTGGAGCTCATACCAGTTATAGCCAAAGCACTAGTATCAGATGGCTTACTCAGAGAATCACAGATTGTTCGGAGCCGTTCCAACTCATCTGGACGGAATGCAGGGTCTCATTAGGTGCAGGAGTTATTTCAGAGGAAGTAAAATGCGCTTGACCAGGCATCCTTGCCATCTTTTCTAAGACAGTTTACTTTCCATGGAGGCGAAAGCATAAATCCTTGATATGAGATGTTCTTTTACAATAAGAACACTAGCGATCATCTTTGCGATCATCTTTCTTAGGTCTAGAGGATGCACCATCAGAAAATTTTGTAAAGAAATTCCTTTGAGAAGAACCATCATTTTTTGTTGAAATCATAGCAGACCCACCAGTGGGATAAGAATCAGAAGGAGTCGGAGTAGCTTTAGATGAGAGCATAATGGACCCTTCGGACACTTTGGTATCCATCATGACAGCCCTGCGACTTTCTTCATCCCTAACAATGTGAAAATTTTCAGAAAGAGACGATAATTTTTCGTTACCAAGAATTTGAACTCGAATAGAGTCATATTCTGAGTTGAGACCACAAAGAAAATCATAGATCCTATGGCGTTCAATGCAACAACACATAATATATATATATATATATATATATATATATATATATATATATATATATATGAGGCAGGATCCTTTGACACCGGTGTCAATTTGAAGTTTGACACCTCATCTGAGAGCCGTTAGATCAAAAAAGATCAACAGTGTCACATGCTTACAAATCTGAGCCGTTGATCTTTTTTGATCCAACGGCTCTCAGATGAGATGTCAAATTTCAAATTTGACACTGGTGTCAAAGGATCCTGCCTATATATATATATATATATATATATATATATATATATATATAGATATATATATAGATATATATATATATATATATATATATATATATATATATATATAAGAAAAAATGTTTATCCTTTTAAATGACACAACTTATATCATTTCACTCTCACAAAGAAGTGGGACCCATATATATATATGTATGTATATATATATATATATATATATATATATATATATATATGTATAGATACATACATATATATATATATATATACATATATATATATATATATATATATATATACATATATGAAGGGAAAAATATTTATCCTTTTAAATGACAAAATTTATATAATTTCACTCTCACAAAGAAGTGGGACCCACACCTTTATTTTTTTTTTCAACTCTTTCTCCTCCTTTATCTATCTCTTTCTCTCTCTTAAAATAACACAACTTTACATCCTTTAAAATGACACACATTTTACCTATATATGGAAAATATTATATTTACAATTTTTGTTTTACAAACTCTTACAAACTATACTATGTCTGACCGGTCATACTTCAATCAAGAGTGCATGACCGGTCAGACTTAGTGTGATTTATAAAAAAAATTATAAACGGATTTTTTTCATATATATATAGGGCTTATCGTTTCTCAAGTTGCGTGAGATAATTTTATCTCCGGCTACTAAATTATGACCGTACAAAAATGGATCAATGGTGATAAAGGAAGAGAGAGAAAAAAAAATCATAACCATTCAAAGGTGAATCAATTAATATAAGGAAATAAATACATAAAACGACGTAATTTTGGAATAGCCGGATATAAACTTATCTCAAGCTGCTTATTTATTTATATATATATATATATATATATATATATATATATATATATATATATATATATTTGCAATGTCAGAGCCACGTTGTGTCTGGGAGCCTTTGCCCCAACTTGTTTTTAAAAATTAGTCACTTTTTTAATATGACTAAATAAATGTGTCTAAGTTTTTAGATAAAATTTAATATTAACCTTCGCTAAAAATATGACTAAATAATTGTCTCTAAGTTTTTGGATAAAATTTAATATTAATCTTAGCTAAATTTTTATTGGTTCTAATGAATAAATTGGCTCCATTGTATATATATACGAGAGGTACTGTGCCTCAACGAAGCAACTTTTCTAAAGGAAAGTTTCTTCTTGTGCTGTTTCAAGTTTCAATGACATGGATCACGTGCAAAGTAAACATAGAATCGTAGATGGTCAAATACTAAGGTAGAAACTAGGGGTACCGGTGGAGGAGAAAGAAGCAATGGAATAGTCACTGGAAATAAGAACGAAGTGACGGTCCCCAGGTAAATTTTTGCGGCTAAATAATTTATGGAAAAATTATGTGTCATTTATAAAGAATACAAAATTATGTCATTTTAACTAAGAGAAAGAAATAGATCATATGAGAGAGTGGACAAAAAAATAAATAAAGATATGAGTTCCACTTTTTTATAAGAGTAAAAATATAAATTATATCATTTAAAAAGACAAATATTTTTCCCATAATTTATGGCAAAATAACTATACTAGCAATATTTTACAAACGTATCTCCTTTAAAATATATAACCAAAATAAGACAGTTAAACGCATCAAAATATTTTTTCCATAGATATGTTTTGACGCATTTGATTATACATTTCAAAAATACTTTGACTTGGAGATATATTTGAAAAATATTGCTAGTACGGTCCTTTTGCTCGTAATTTATATATGAGCACTCGACTTTATTTTACATTCAAGTTCATTTGGTTCTATAGAAATTTAAGGAAAAGACAGCTCGATCCTCTTGGGATTTTTGTTTTGTTATATATATATATATATTTAACATTTAATATTGACAGTTATTGATATTTTATTTTTGAAATAATAGCATATTATCACTTAAAGGTTCGTCTTTCACTCAGCAAAAGGCAGCAATGCAGATTTGAAGGTACGTTTTAGCTTGGATGATTTATATAGCCTGCGTATATTAGTGAATGAGTTTAGCAATTAGTGGTGGCAAGTCCAAAAATAAAGTTTATAAAAAAGATTCTTCCGCATCATAAAACATCAGGAACGTTTGGTGTAGGGAAAAAAAATTATCCGACAATTATGATTACTCAGGATATGATAGAAAAAAAATTCGAGAATATTATTAAAAAACTGTTTGATAGGTCAAATATTATTAGAAATATTGGCTAAAGATTCCTGAATATATATTTGATTAGTAATAAATATTGCTGGAAATATAGAAAGAATTTATAAAATTACATTTTTTTGAAACATGAATAGAAAATACGGTTGAATACAATATTTTTGTTGAATACAATAGAAAGTAATAGTACTAATATATGATTTTTTTGCATAGAGGAAGATGAAATGGCACATGTTTGTTTTTTCCTATCATTATTTTAATACCTGGGACCAACGCATGTTGTGCCAATACAAGACAATATTAGTGCATATTGCGTCAGTGGCTTAGTCCATTACCGCACCTGGGTGTTGAAAAAGAAGAACTTGGCAAAGGTGGAAATTATTATTACAACTACTTCGGAGGAGCTGATGCTATGTTACAAATCGATTTTTTCATACAACGAATGATGTATTTATGTGGCTTAGGGTATTTTGGTCAGAAAAATATGTTTTCACTTTCCCATCATCTGGAAAAAAATACCATGTCTTGCATGATATTTGCAAATGGGAATTGGTAGTATAAAATCAAATAATTAAGGAGGGGGCATATATAATTTGGGTAAAGTGTGTGTCATTTTAAAGGACGTAAAGTTATGTCATTTTAAGAGAGAGAAAGAGATAGATAAAGGAGGAGAGATAGTTGACAAATAAAAATAAAGGTATAAGTCTCACCCCTCTATGAGAGTGAAAAAATATAAATTATATCATTTAAAAGGATAAACATTTTTCCCATATAATTTTCCTAACCCCACTTTCTTAAGATACCTAGCAAACAACATCTAAACAGATTTTCTAGTGCTCAAATATCTGGTACTTTTTACTTTGAATCCACTTTTGTACTAAAATTCATCATTAGAAAGCTGTATAACTCGTAACTTACAAACATCTACAACCTTTTCAATAAACAAAAGTACAACCAATTTAAATTCGAACTTTTAGACATGGTGGGCTGCGGCTGCTACTTCCTCAGAAATTTTTGGAATATGTATTTTTTATTATTAAATATATATTTGTGAATTATCTGCTTTTAACTTTAAATATATCTTTAATATTATAATTGAAATAAGGGAAAGAATATAGTTACCATAAAAAAAATTTACAACTTTTACGACCAATCTAATCACCATTGAGTTCCATCAATCTAACAGTTATAATTTATTAAAAATTATTAGATTGCATTTATTAATTAATTATTAATTCCCAATAAATAATAACTGTTAATTGATGAAAATCAAAAAGTAATTAAATTGATTGTAAGGGTGATAAACTTTGTTGGTAGTAAATATATCATGCCCGTTGAAATAATACCCATATGAAATACAAAGTAAAAATAAAATAAAAATGTTTTACTCAAACTCAATAAGAATTTATGGCTAGTCCTATCTCACCACTCACCACCTATAAGCAGACATTGGCAGGCAAGCAACACCAAGTGAACCAGAGCTGAGCTCACTAATTCAACACTTACTGCAAACGACAATCATGACAGTATCTTTCTAAGCACAACAATCCAAACATGGATGCATCTGAACATTTCATTAGAGATTCCCTTAACTCTTGAATCCGAAGTTTTCAAGGCTATTTGGATTAATTACAACCTTCCAAATCAAGCTTATAAAAATCACATAAGTCTCGAATTTTATACTGTTGTCCCAACCAACTCCAAATAATTTACTTTTGAGCTTTCTCATTACCTCGACTATAATTTCTTGAACTCTTTCCTGTATCACTTTCATCTATATCTTTGGAAAATTCCATTTTCTACAAAAAAGAAAAAAGAAGAGAGTTAGCATCTTGCATCAAGCCTAATAAATAATCATTTACAATGATCGAAAGTGTAAGAGCACATCTTAATTACCGAATTCTTCCACATCTGTATCGTTTTTCTTGCCTTCTTTTCCACAAAAGAGCATAAAATGAAAAGCACCACTAAAGCAACAATTGGAATGACAAATGATATAATTATTGAAACATGCTTCCTTCCTGCACCAATATTAGTAGTCAAAAATCAAATAAGTAGTTGGTCCAACCACGAACATTATAAAATAACAAGAGCCGACAGAAACCTTAGAATAAATCTGTATATTGAATTGATTCAGTAGATTACAATATATAAAGAAATACTAATTGGCTTAGCCTATACCTAAATAAAGATATCCCGAAGATATTTTTTCTAACAAACTGTAAAGAACCTTGGGATACACCACCCCAAAAGCTAGTTCAAAGGATGAGAGTGTCCAGACCTTATAAACTCCACATTAGTTGCACATACAACCAATGTGTGACTATATATCTCAACATGCCCGCTCATACGAGAGCCCATTGAGCTTAAAGAGTGGATGATGCAACAGGCCCAACCTACCTGTGCCAAGAGAGTCCACAAGAGAAAGTGGGGGACGACGAGGCTGATACCATGTAAAGAACCTTGGATACACCACCCAAAAGCTAGCTCTATGGGAGTGCCCAAGGCCGTACGAAGGCCACATTAGTTATTCATCCGACCAACGTGGGACTACATATCTCAACGCAATAGTACAATTGAATACTTAGAAGGTTACCTGAAGAACGAGTTTGAACGACCGGTGATGTAGTATTGTAAAAAGGGTAGAGTTCATATCTAATATTGCAACCCGGAAGCAGCACCGTTGCTCCTTGTTTTCCATTGCAACAATTGGGGATTGATGCTATGGCGCTTCTGAAGCACATGTTGCACTCAAACACTGTCAAATCAGGCGTGCACTGCACTAATCCGTAAAGGGTCACTGTGCTCGTGAAGTTCAATTCCTCTGTTGCAAACTTGTCGCTCAGGGAATTCTCAGCTTTATTTGCCAGAGCATTCAACATGCCAGCCAGCAATTCATTGAACCTGTCCAAATCAACACGAGATATGTTCTTTGAACTCAACAGGCTCACTGAAGGAACTATGTTGTTGAGATATTGGTTAGAGTAGCGCAACATGCACACGTCGAACCAGATTATTGCTTCTTTCTCACTCGAGCAACGGCGTTTTATCTCACTCGCTGCGTTGCTCACACATTCATGGCAGGTGCTGGTTAAGATGTCACCTCGGCAGAGAAAGAGGCCGTTGACCATGTTAGGGGCATCACTGCCAGCTTTTGTTCTGTGGAAATGATTGCCTTCACTGGCCTTGGATGAAAG
>JAVKPL010008971.1:0-35918 GCA_032173675.1 Gastrolobium villosum | reverse complement strand
ACCATGCAAACCGCGATGCTATGAATAGTATGAAATAATTTTCTGGTTGTGGTATATTTAAGTTCATTATTATAGAACAGTTGGGGATCAACCCAAAGGTTGATTATTTGTTTTATAAAATGAACATGGATGTTGGTATTGTTGGCATATTTCCTCATATTTGGACATCCAAAGATGACAAATATTTATGATAGGGGTATGCATCATTGCCAAATTATGTGAAATTTATATAGCATCATTACAGTTAATGTTGTATGTTAATGGATCCCCAAAGGTGAACATTGATATGCATTGAAGTTAGTATGTTTGAATTTGTGAAGTATGTTAGTATGTGACATGTATGACTCAAAGCATTAATGTTTTAAATATTATTCCTTGCAGTACCTGTTGCCACACATTCCATGTTCTCAACTGTTGCAGTTTTTAATGGGCTGAACTTCTCTGAATGGAAAGAGCAAATCCAATTTTACCTTGGGGTAATGGATATGGATTTGGCTCTTAGAGAAGAGGAACCTGGTGCTATTACTCCTGAAAGCACTGAGGATGAAAGGAACCATTTTAAGAACTGGGAAAGATCCAACAGATTAAGTTTGATGTACATGAAAATGAGCATAGCAAGCAACATTAAGTCAGCTCTTCCACAAACTGAAAGTGCCATCGAAATGATGAAACTTGTGGAAGAGCGCTCCCAAACTGCTGATAAGTCTCTTGCTGGGACACTTATGAGTACACTGACCACCATGAAGTTTGATGGTTCGCGTACTATGCATGAGCATGTTATTGAAATGACAAGTATTGCGGCAAAATTAAAAGCATTGGGAATGGATGTGGATGAGAACTTCCTGGTGCAGTTCGTATTGAACTCATTACCGTCTGAGTATGGTCCTTTCCAAATGAACTATAATACCATGAAAGACAAATGGAATGTGCATGAATTGCACAGTATGTTAGTTCAGGATGAAACCAGACTTAAGAATCAGGGAGATCATTCCATCAATTATGTAAAGCATCAAGGAGCTGAAAAGAATAAAGGTAAGAGCATGAGAAGAAAGGAGGAGGAGGAGGACCCCTTAAAGTTGATGAGGCCTCTTCTTCTAAAATCCACAAAAAGGAAAGTAATGCAAAGATGAGGTGTCATTTCTGTAAAAAGGAAGGGCATTTCAAAAGGGATTGCCTGAAACGTAAGGCTTGGTTCGAAAAGAAAGGTAAGCCTAGTGCTTATGTATGTTATGAATCAAACCTGGCTGAAGTTCCTTATAATACTTGGTGGATTGATTCTGGTTGTACTACTCATGTTTCTAATACAATGCAGGGATTCCTTATGACCCAAACCACAAGGCCAAATGAAAAGTTTGTCTTTATGGGCAATAGAGTGAAAGTTCCGGTGGAAGCTGTTGGGACTTACCGTTTAATTCTCGACAGTGGATATCATTTGGATTTATGTGAAACTCTTTATGTACCTAGTATATCTAGAAATTTAGTTTCAATTTCCAAACTTGATGTTGCTGGATACTCTTTTAAATTTGGTAGTGGTAGTTTCAGTTTGTACAAGCACAATCATTTGATTGGTAATGGTACTTTATGTGATGGATTATATAAATTATGTCTTGATAATCTTTATGCTGAAACACTTATGACTCTGCATCATAATGTTGGTACTAAACGTACCTTAATTAATGAGTGTCCCGCTTACTTGTGGCACAAACGTTTGGGACATATTTCCAAAGAAAGGATGAAAAGATTGGTAAATAATGAAATCCTTCCGGATTTAGACTTTACTGATTTAAATGTTTGTGTGGATTGTATTAAAGGAAAACAAACAAAACACACAAAGAAAGGAGCCACAAGGAGCACTCAGCTTCTTGAAATTATACACACTGATGTATGTGGTCCGTTTGATGTTAATGCCTTCAATAAAGAAAAATATTTTATCACTTTCATTGATGATTATTCACGTTATGGTTATGTCTATTTGCTACATGATAAGTCTCAAGCTGCAAATGCTTTGGAGATTTATATTAATGAAGTTGAAAGGCAATTAGACAGAAATGTGAAGATTGTCAGGTCTGATAGGGGTGGTGAATATTATGGAAGGTATGATGAAAGTGGACAACATCCGGGCCCATTTGCTAAATTTCTGGAAAAGCGTGGTATTTGTGCTCAATACACAATGCCCGGTACACCGCAACAGAATGGTGTATCTGAAAGGCGTAATAGGACCTTACTGGATATGGTTAGGAGTATGTTAAGTAATTCTTCTTTACCCATTTCATTGTGGACTTATGCTCTAAAAACTGCCATGTATGTATTGAATAGGGTTCCTAGTAAGTCAGTTCCAAAGACTCCTTTTGAACTTTGGACTGGAAGGAAACCTAGTATAAGACACCTGCATGTTTGGGGTTGTCAGGCAGAAATTAGATACTACAATCCGCAAGAAAAGAAACTGGATGCAAGGACAATCAGTGGTTATTTCATTGGTTATCCAGAAAAATCGAAAGGGTATAGATTTTACTGTCCTTATCATACTACAAGGATTATTGAATCTGGAAATGCAAGGTTCATTGAGAATGGTGAAGTTAGTGGGAGTGAAACACCACGTAAAGTGGATATTCATGAAGTGAGAATACAAGTTCCATTGACTTGTAGCTCTAGTAAAGTTATTGTTCCTTATGCTATTGAACCAATCAATAATAATGAAGGACAAGTTAATGATCCCACTACTCATGAAGAAATCATTGTTAATGAACCGAATGAACCCATAGTAGAAGAACCACAACAGATAGCATTAAGAAGATCTCAAAGAGAAAAGAGACCTGCTATTTCTAATGATTATGTGGTATATCTACAAGAGTCTGATTTTGACATGGGTATTCAGGATGATCCAGTAACGTTTTCACAAGCCATGAATGGAGAAAATGGTGATAAATGGTTAGATGCTATGAAAGATGAGTTGAAATCTATGGAACAGAACAAGGTTTGGGATCTTGTTGAGTTACCAGAAGGGTGTAAGAGAGTTGGTTGTAAATGGGTCTTTAAGACCAAACGTGACTCTCATGGTAACTTAGAACGTTACAAGGCCAGACTTGTTGCAAAGGGATTCACTCAGAAAGATGGGATTGACTATAAAGAAACTTTTTCACCAGTTTCAAAGAAGGATTCTTTAAGAATTATTATGGCATTGGTGGCTCATTATGATCTAGAGTTACACCAAATGGATGTGAAAACTGCCTTTCTAAATGGAAATTTAGATGAAGATGTGTACATGGACCAACCAATGGGGTTCATAGAAAAGGGTAAAGAGCACATGGTGTGCAAACTTAAGAAGTCAATATACGGACTTAAACAAGCTTCACGGCAATTGTACCTTAAGTTTAATGATACTGTTGTTTCCTTTGGATTTAAAGAAAACATTGTTGATCGATGTATATATCTGAAGATCAGTGGGAGCAAGTTTATATTATTGATTCTGTATGTTGATGATATTTTGCTGGCAACTAATGATCTTGGTCTTTTAAATGAGACTAAGAAGTTTCTCTCTAGTAACTTTGAAATGAAAGATATGGGTGAGGCAGCTTATGTGATAGGAATAGAAATATTCCGTGATAGATCACAAGGACTGTTAGGTTTGTCTCAGAAAACATATATTAATAGAGTTCTAGAGAGATTCAGAATGGAAAACTGCTCATCATCTCCAGTTCCAATTCAGAAAGGAGATAAATTTAGTCTCATGCAATGTCCTAAAAGTGAATTGGAACGAAAAGAAATGGATGCAATTCCGTATGCATCATTAGTTGGGAGTTTAATGTATGCTCAGACTTGTACGAGACCAGATATTAGCTTTGCAGTTGGGATGTTGGGTAGATACCAAAGTAATCCCGGTATGGATCATTGGAAAGCTGCAAAGAAAGTTCTGAGATATTTGCAAGGAACTAAAGGTCACATGCTTACTTATAGAAGGTCTAACAACCTTGAAGTGATTGGATACACAGATTCAGATTTTGCAGGATGCGTAGACACAAGAAAGTCTACATGTGGTTACCTGTATCTTTTAGCTGAAGGAGCTATATCATGGAAAAGTGCGAAGCAGACTGTAATAGCTGCGTCCACTATGGAAGCTGAATTTGTGGAATGCTTTGAAGCCACAATTCAGGCTAAATGGCTACGGAACTTTATTTCAGGGCTTGGATTGGTCGACAATATTGAAAAGCCGCTGAAAATTTATTGTGATAATTCCGCAGCAGTATTCTTTTCTAAAAACGACAAGTATTCCAAAGGTGCTAAACATATGGAATTAAAGTACTTTGCCGTTAAAGAAGAGGTTCAGAAACAAAGAGTGTCTATAGAGCATATAAGCACCGATCTTATGATAGCTGATCCCTTGACGAAGGGATTACCGCCCAAGACATTTACTGGTCATGTATGTAGAATGGGCATTATGTCAGCTAATGAATGATGACAATTATTGTTATGTATTAAGTATTGACACTCTGAGCTCATTAATGAATATATGTTTCTGTTATTGTCTTATTTTCAATTTATGAATGCATGCAAGTATATGTGATGATATTGAAAATGTTTATGGTCCGTTACGAAGACATTATTGTTGGACATAATGTATACTTCCTATCAAAGTATCATGTTAGGAAGAAGAGTCAATATAGTGGTACATGGAAGGGACTATGCCGACTTGATAGCATACAACCGCCATGACTCTTGTTGATTCTATTTCTAATAATGAATTATGATGAGGTCAATGTATAGAACCTTAGCCTAGTAAATGCGCATTATAATGAGTGTTGATTAAATCATGAAGGGACACCTCATGACATGAGCCAAGTGGGAGAATGTAAAATTATTTGTCTCATGTGTTATATTATGTGTCAGTTGGTTTAATTAATGAAAAGGGCATTATGGTAATTTTGACTATTAAGGGAAGTTATTTAAAAGTAACTGCTGATAGGTGCAGTTACATTAAGGGGAAATGGTCAGTTTCTTATTATTGGAGTCTGAAGCGTCCATCTGAGTCTGCCCAGAAAGGTTGTATCAAATCCCTATCAAAGAAGATACAAGAACGGTGAAAGGGTTAAGGCTTAGAGAAAGCATTCCACCATCAAAGTTCTTCCGCACTAATGGAGAAAGGTACACTTTATGTGAAAACCATGAATTCTAAAGATCCCCTTCATGTTCTTGAATGTTTATTGTTGAACATGAATCATTGATTTATGCTTACAAGAAAGACAACAAACGAAACTTGGAACCTGATTAGTAAAAAAATCACACAAATTCACGTCAGGATTTCTTCACAGATTCTGCGCCAAACTGATAAATGACTGTTATTTGAATTTAATTGGCCCCACCTATATTTATTTATTTATTTTAAGTTAAGTTGGAGCCAAATAAATTCAGATACATGAGTTTGCGTAGAGTTTATAAAAAAAATTACAATGGTTATGAGAGGTTCATTTTAATTTTAGCAACTGTGCATGCTGATGATGCAACCGGAACATCCTTCTTACACTCTTCGCTACAAACGAAAATTTATATTAAAAAAAGACAATAAGCAAATACCAAAGACTGAAGTGAAAGATGTGATATGAATTAATGCGAATCCATTGAAATTGAAAGTGTAAGAGAAGACAGGGAAGAAACAAACCATCGAGCAAAGGAACAACCTTTCCCTATCGCATAGTATCCTTCTTCGTCTTCTTCACAATTCATATGAGACGTGAATTAACTATGAGGATTTCGTATGATAAGTGAGAAAAATTGACAATGGGAGAGGTGAATGATTCAAATTCGAATAGATATAGCAAAATTACTCAGCTAAAATGAAAAATAATCTAAAGAGGGGGAAATATGAATCAATTTACCTTGGCGGTGGTAACTCTTTTTTGGTGGAAAATGATGAGCGTTGCGTGCCCATTTTTGTTTGATGGATTGCTCGGAGGCAATGGAGACAGAGAAAGGAATAGTGGACAAAGATCTTCGTTGACGAACAAAGAAAGAAGACAATGGCGAAAATGTGAGGAAAACACAGAACATTTTTGTTTAAGGGAACCTTGGGGCTGAGAAGATAGACGAGAAGGATGAGAGGGAGATGATGCAATCGAGTGAGTGCGATGAGTTGTGAGAGGGAGAAAGTCTAACAGGACTCTAAAAATTAAACAATCTGAGGCGGTTTAATTGAATCACCACTATTAAACCAACGTGAAAAACCGGTTTTGTTATAGTGTCGGGGACACTATAGTTTTTGAAAACTACATTTCCTGTCTCAATAAATCCATTCCATTATCCGAATTTTTGAAAACATGATTAACTTCCTCTCAAAAAAGTTGCTAGTAAAGGTTTAGTTGTTATTTAAAAAAGTATTACCCTAAACTATGTCGTTTATGCTCCAAAACCTTTCTGTAACTTGTTGTCTAAGAAAATTGACTAATAATTATGGGTCAGTTCAATAAATGTTACTATTTATTGAAAAGAACAATGGGTTTATAATTGTCTAAGTACTGAAGGCCCAAATAATAATTTTATTTTTTTACAAGTGACTTGCCTAACGTAAGTTATAACATGTTGTGTATACCCGATTTGATATCATGATACAATATTAAGCGCAGCTAATTAAATGCGGAAGCTAACTTTTTCTTTTCAATTATGACGTCATTATTATTAACCAAGTTGATTACTTAATTCTTTTTCAAACATTGCCTATACGTACATTGCAATAAAGAACTAACTGAAATACCTCATAACATGATGTGTATCTAGTCACAGATCTACAACACGTAGTCCGGACAATATCCTCATTCATTATAAAAAGTAAGTCTAAATAAACAAAGTCAAGTCAAAGTGTCTTGGACAACCTCCATGCTCACTAAATAAGTCAACAAATATAGTCTCAACTCAAATAACAACATAATGACAATAAACATAATCATCATCCAAGCATATCAGCATAATCATGTATACATCAATCAACTAAACTCCGGCCTCCTGCCGCCCGAGGTCTCAACTCCCGAGGTAGCTGAACATGAAAATATTCCCCAAACGTGGGGTGAGATATCTAAAAAGAAGTCTCAGTAAGACAAGGGGTCCTCAAAGATCTCTCCACCCCAAGCTCACTTACTTGTGCAATATAAGTTCTAAAACAGTATAATAATATAAGTTCCAAAATATGTGCAATGCAGTATATAATCATGTCATGTGTGTCAGAATCCTACTGGCTAGAGAACATGCAAGAATTACACACGTCTACAACCCACAATAGTACAAGACGCTACTTGTACCTACTCACAGAATCACCATCTTGTATGACACTACATACTCAAGCTTACCGTTTAGGTGGAACAACACATACATGTCATAAGGCACTTGCACTTAACAACTTAAAGACATTTCAATAAACATCATTTCATGAAAACAAATCATGCACATAAACCATCCCCCCATGAGGTACGGTGGAACTAACAATGGGCAAAACCGAGGACATGAAAGCTACCTCACAAGCTAACTATCCCACTCAAGATTCCAACCCAATCCAAGGTCCACAAACAGCACTCTCACAGTCTGTTTATACCAACAATCATATCAGTATTCATAATCTAATAATTCATGACATAACGACAACGTTTTCCTTTTACGTTTCATGTCGTTAGGCTTCTTCCAAAGCCATAAGCCCTTAATCTAAGTGATTCTGTCTTAATTCAGTTATTACAGAAGTTCAACTCAACCAATCATGGGTCCATAATACCATTCTGTATGGACAGAACAGTACCCATCTCGAAATTCCCAAAATATCCGGATATATGTCGGGACCATATCCGGATATCCATATCCGGATATCACCATACCCATATCCGGATATCATATCCGGATATTTCGCGACAGAATGCAATTTCTGCATTTCGCTAAGATATCCAACTAAGATCCCATTTTTAACACATACCCACGTTAAAGCATGCATTTTTAGACACCTTAAGGTCAGTGATTATGTTGGTTACCTATTCCTCTCATTAAATATGTCAACACTTCAATTTTAGCCAATAAAAATGATCAAAGGTTGGGAACGTTTACCAAGCTCTCAAAACAGAAGAAAGGCAATGGCTAGGAGCTTCCTCTGCCACTCCACAGTACTGCTAACAAGGGATCAAGAAAATGGCTAACAAGAATGGTTCTTTCTTCATAAAGCTCGCTACTTAAAGCTCCAATAACCAAAGAATGGCTCCTACACCACACAACTCAGAGGCAGCCCCTCCGTACCCCACACACAGCACCCACAACTCAGAAGGTGACACATTTCTCCCTCACCAAGCACACACTCAAGTGTTTATCATATTAAGAGGAAGAATCAAAGGGAAAGGAGTTAGTTTTGTTGAGTTCTCTTCAAGAATGGAAGGTGGAAAGTGGTAGAGCACCAACTCAGAAATGGAGGCACGTAGAGTTGTGAGAAAACTGACCTAAAAATCGGTGCCAAGCCTATTTATAGTCGTATTAAGCTTAATCACAATGTATTAGCACTAATAGCTCCACTTATCAATTTAATCCCAAACTTTGGATTCTGGACCTAGCCATTTTTCTAAGTTTTATCATATTTTTACTTTATTTTTCGCAGCACTTTGCCAGTATGCGTTTTTACGTAGCCGGTATCAGTCCTGACGTCAGTTCTCATAATTTGACTCGAAAATTAACATACTAGTCCTAGATATTATTCAAGGAATATTCATGCACTTATTATAATTTTTCGGGATACTTCATCGGTACGCACTTATACCGTGAGGCAGAACCAGTATCTGAGCTTTTCGTCAGAAAAATGACTTTCCGTGTTATTAAGACTTTATCATAATTATTTAAGTCTTCTCATAATTATTCTAGTTCAATTATGGAATTATTTCATATATGCATATTTAATCTAATTAAATTCCTAAATTAACGGTGCGGGTTCTTACATAAGTCTTGTAAAAAAAACTGAAGGATTGTTAACAATAAACAATAGTAGTTATGAGAATCTACTTGCACTTTATTTTTTTATTGCATTATTTGTTTGTAATTGTGTGCCTTACATGTTTTTCAGAAAATATCTTATAAATGATTTTCGTTCTTTGATTTAACAATAGGTGAGGTTCGATCTATTGACGACTAATATCTCGGTATTTTGGGAGTGAGATTATTTGATTGTCGGTATTTATGAGATAAACAACATGGAGTTTGTAGGATTATCCCTTTGATATGTTTCGATACTTGGATATTAAAAACATTGGCTAGTGCATGTATTCCATTAGAAAAACTATCATAGTCAAGGAAATAAATAATTGATTGAGTTACAGATAACTTGTCAATCAATTATAGACATTCTACAAAGGGGCGATGCATATTCATGTTATATGTGTTATCAATTTTGTAGTTCAAGTTCGGGCTTTTAGTGGAATAGCACCAAATCAAATAATCATTTGTTGATTATCTGGAGCCTTGATTAATAACAGTTGGTAGATCCCCAGGCTAGCTCGAGATAAGGGATGAGAAATTTTCATTTGATGATGACTAGTGGGATACATGAAAGAGCTTTGGCTCAAGTTTGTATTCAAGAGCAAATGGGAGATTGTTAAGTTTTGCTCTTTCATTAAAACATAATATGTCCTAGTGTGTAAGAAGAGTTCAAGAAATCTAGAGCTCATTCAGCTTAGGGCTAGGGTTTCGTGAAACCCAAATATATTATACACTTATAGTCATCAGTCTTTTAAGATCTTCATCACTTGGTATCATATTGACTAAATTTAACTACATCATTTCTAAAATTTAAAAGAAACATAATAAAATACCAAAATCATCCAACTATGTAAATATCAAACATGAAATAAAATTAAGAAAGAGAAGGAAAACTATGAGAATGATTTTTCTTTTAACAACACTAACTTCCTTCTTTTTATAAAAACTCTCTCTTCTTGCTTTCTCTTTATATTTCGTTTCTCCCTGTTTTCCTTCTATGCACATAAGCTATTTTTAAAAGTTTTAGTATATTATTTTACTATTTATTATTATTATTATGATGATGATGATGATGTTTTACTTCTTTATGTCATATAGGTGATGCTTCTTAGTCCATGATGTTCTTCTTCTTTTTTTATGCAATATCTGGATGTGCCATAAATTCAAATGTATAAAATACTGTTTATCCAACATATTTATTTGCATCTTTGCGTAATTATTCATCATTATTAAATAGAGTAGAAACACATTGAAATAAAGTCACCTCAAATTAAATAGAGCAGCTTATATAAGTTGAGAGTAGTGAATCCATGCATCTCCAGTAATATATATATATATATATATATATATATATATATATATATATATATATATATATATATATATATAGCTTTAATGTTTCTATAAAGAATGTAGATAAGTTATTTACATATTCGCTCCCAAAATGACGTCGTTTTGGGTTAAAAAATTAAAAAATCATAATGAAAATGACTATTATAACCATAAAATAAATTAAAATTACAAAAATAACTTGATTTTCACTTTTGCCTCTAAACTGAGATGAAGGATATTCTTACTACCACATTTTTCTACTACTAACTTAGTACCTATTTAATCACCATTGAATCAAGGAGAGAGAATGTTAAAAAGTTTTTGAAAAAAGAGAAAATGTTGATCCGATGGTGATTAAATAGGTAGTAAGTTGGTAGTAGAAAATTTTGGTAGTAAGAATATCTCTCCTCTAAACTAATGCACACCATGGATTCATTGTACGAAACAGGTAAAAAATAATAATAAAAAACAGAAAAGCAACGAGAGAGAGAATAAATGAAAAGAAACTTTAATTGGATACAGTTCTTTGGCTCTTCCACTTGAGAGCCAACTTGGAGATTTGCTGACCCATTTTCCCCAACAGGTTACAGCTGTGGCAGCTGCCTCTTTAAGTTCCTTCATTCGAAAACGAAGCTTCTTCCCTACCTCTATAACACATAATATATCTTTTGATATTTCCTGCTAAAATATTTTATTATTATTATCCAGATATGATGCCAAGAAATTCCCTTGACCATTTCATTATGGATTACTACCTTTCACCCCTTAGAGCACGTATAGGAGCCACTTTCAATGATCTTTGATCAACATCGATCAAGAGCAGCAATGGGATATACGTACCATGAAAGAACTTGGTTCCAAATCAATTCCCTTGGACAACCAAAGCAAGAATAGCATTACACTAAGCAACATAGATTTCCTGAAATTAAGAGCAGCATTTTATATCTTATAGCATGCATACATATATAGGGCCGATCCATTTCAAATACGCACTTCGTGAGTGTCTGGGTAAGGGAATACTCTAGGCAGTCTTTCCCCTACTTTTTGCAAAGAGACTGATTCGAACCCGCGACCTGACACACCACGGCAAGCAAGCTTACCGCTGAGCCAAGCCGGCCCTTCATGCATACATATATGCTATAACAAAAACACATGGCCTTCATTAGCTAGTTGTATGATGACTTCTTAAATGAACAGCAACAGTGTAGGTTTTGCTGATTCATATTATGGTATGGGAAGAGTGAAAAGGTCTAGCATGTAAGACAAGAGACAGTCAACAAGCCAAGGATGCTTACCAATAAACCAAACATGGGGTTCCATCTTCAAACAAGACAAAGTCCCATGAATTGGTTTGGCTAGGCAAGCCATCCTTGGCTACCAGACATGACTCTTCATCTACATACAAGACCCCTCTCTTCTTAACTCTTATGCCAAATAGTGAATGACCAAACCCTCTATTTATAGCCACCATCATATACATCACATTGTCACATGAAATAACATTATATTGGTATATGCTGACATATTCGTCATTATCACGAATTAAATGATGTTCTGAAAACTAAGAGGGACCATCCATTCATTCATATACATCCATCAATATTAACCTGCTATGTGTTGCTCTTCTAGGCTATCGTGGCAGGTTGAAAATTGCAAGTCAACTGCCGGTATTGCTAGAGTTTGCATGTTGATGAACCAACTTGCAACTGAATATGTTCGTTTTGACATTCACACTATTTGAACTGCTTATCAATCTTTTCTATTACGTTTTGTCTAGTAATATACGTTTTCAATTTTTGAATTATTTTTCCTTCCTGTAACAAAGAGATCCAACGTTAGCCAATAGTACTGGTTTGTTGCAGTGGAAATGAAATGCAACTTAAGCAATGTGAAGGATTTGAATCCTGGAGTTACTATTCTTTTTCTTTTTTTTTAAATAAATTCAAAGGTATCCTCCGGCTGGCCGTACCCGAATACTAATCCCCATCAAGTACTGTCCAACTCTTTCAGGGGCGGCTCTCCCAAATCCTTTTTTTCCTGGAGTTACTATTCCGGAAAAGGTTTTACCTACCTATCACCCTTCATCCGGCCGTGGAATAACATTTCTAATTTATTAACACTTTTTTTTTTGATAAATCTAATTTATTAACATTTAATTTTAATTTATAGACCAACAATAAATTATATGTATCGTCTGTGTGTGTGTAATGTTTAAACACACCATATGTAGGTTTTTGAAACAAACAGGAAGAAACAATCAGTCAAATGAACACATTATGTCAAAATATTTTATAATATGTGAAGAAACACATAACATATGATGAGTTAGACTTTTAAAAACTTTTAAGAGTAACAATCAACTTATTCCCCAATTATTATGTATATTTGGCAGTGGATTATCGTGACATCATTGTCGTAAAAAAAGGTATACAACATTTTTTTTTAAAAAAGGAATATTTAAAAAATTATCATTTTGGTTGAGTTGCTTCAAAATTGTGGTCACGCACATATTTGTCAACTGTAGAATTGTAAAGCACATAGCTCTGATTACGAACTATAAACATTATTCCAAGCTTCCCCGGTAAGAAAGTATATATAAGGGATTGACTATCCTCATTCCTCACGTGCATTTCAACTTTATATCCTTATAATAAGTTATATCTACGAAAAAATAAATAAATATATTTGATGTCAATTTTGTTTCTCTTGGAATGCTATAGGGTCGGGGAATACTGGATTGGATATGCCCCTTGCGGTTCTTTCTCCGCGTCCCTCTTTTTCTATAAATTTTGTTCTCTTTCTCTAGGCATATCTGATGCAGTGTGAAATATGACCTGTTGTAGGCATTTAAGTTGAGTAGTTTGGAATCATGCTTTTAGATTCTATTTATTTTATGGGTTAAAAGTTTATTCTTTAAGATGTAACTTATGTCTTTTTAGCATTTTATAACTATGTAAAAGGGTACTACATAGTTATAATATTAAGACTGTACTTTTTCTACTTTCCATGTCTGCAAACAATATATAAAGAGAGAGAAAAAAATACAACTTTAATATTATAACTATGTACTACCCTTAGTACATAGTTATAAATTGTTAAAAGAATATAAGTTACATCATTTAAAAGAACAAATAATTCGCCCTTATTCTATAAGCTTAACTATAAAGTTAGGTGACTAATACATTTTTCTGAAATATTATTTTTATGAATATTTATAGTTTGTAAATATAATCCTCCTTTATTTTATATTATTTTCATTAAAAAAATTGTTTGTATTAATTTTTAATTTTAATTATAAATTCAAAATAAAAAAAGAAGAATATATGTTTATAAAAAAAGAAGAAGAAGAATATATTAAAGTAATTTGATGATAAATACATTTTGAGAGTTGAGGATTTTGAGGATATATGCTCCGGCAGTGCCGGACCCAGAAAATTGTATTAATGTCTGTATAAGTAGTGCTTAGGTTCGGGAGCAGTGTCTCTGATTTTTTTTTTTTTAAGATACTTTGAATAGTTTTGCATATTGTAAAAAAAATTAATAACCATAAAGTAAGCTATTTCTCGAGATAATTTTTTTTGGTGCTCCAAGTCTCATGTGGTCCTTCCATTTAGGGAGTGCCACTCGGAAAAAAAATTATTTTTTATTTCTCCTCTCTTCTCTCTCCTCAATAATTATCTGATTTTGATTGGTCCAGACCACTGAGTTAATGGTGATCCGAGAGCACCAAAAGTCCTCACCTTCTAGAGTTCTAGTTATAGTTTTGCATCTTTTTTAAAATGTTATATTTTTAACTGGTGATTTGTTGTTGTGATATTTAGCCAAACCGAGATAATAAATATGCAAGAATTATGTGCACTTGCAACAATGTAGGTCCGGCTAGTGTGCTCCGGTTCATTCATAGAAAACCAATTTATATGCAAGTGATCTCGTGGAAGGGAATACTGTGGCAATACATCCTCTTCAAATATAGTTGAGATAAAGAAGATCAAATAAGTAAATTTCCACACAAAAAAAAAGATCAAATAATTGTAGCAAGGAGCATCTGGAACTGGTAAAAATTTAATATGCTCCAGGATCACTGAATCTTTTGGTGCTCCCTCTCACAACATTAATTTTTTCTTTCATTTTTTACCCTTATTATTTTCCCACTTTTTCCATTTTATCCTCCTATTTATATTAAGAGACCACTTAAAAATGGTGATCCCGGTTTACTTTAAATACCCTCCTGGAACTGCTGCATAAATTACTTCAACAAATGATGCAAAATGATGGAAGAAGTGGTGATATAGCATCAGTAGAAGAAAAAAAATTGAGGTAATCATTTACATGCTTTGAATGCTAGTAAGACAAAACAACATCACTCAGGCGCCTCTAATACTGATGAACTACATTTCCTATCTCAATAAATCCATTCCATCTTCCGAAATTTTGAAAACATGATTGAACATCATCTCAAAAAAGTTGCTAGTAAAGATTTAGTTGTTATTCAAAAAATTATTACCCTAAACTGTGTCGTTTATGCTCCAAAACAATATTATCAGACTCGGCCTAGTGATCGAACCGGTCGAGATACTGGGTCACTGGTTCAATTACTTGAACCAATAAATATATATAAATTTAAAATTTATATTTCATATTTCATATTTCAATTTTTTTAAAAAAAAATATGAAATAAAAATAAATATTTATGGTATCAAAATCAAACAAATAAAAACAAATGCAGCAGTACCTGTTATAATAAAGAAAGTGAAAAGAATATTTTTCAAAAAAATAAAATAAAAATAGTAGAAATAAAAAATTGTAAATTTAAATAATATAAAAATTGAAAAAGAATGAGATAAGATAATAAATGAGTGGTGCATAGGAAACCAAAAAAATAACTCTCTTTCATTTTCTCTTTCTTCAGTGCTGGTTTTCAAATTTTAACTTTTCTCTCTTTCACTTTTTCTCTTCAATGGTCGGACATCATGATCGATCTTTCTTCTGACATCTTCGACTCTTCTTCTTCATCGTCTCCTCCTCCTCCTTCTTTTCTGTGTCTACACTGTTCGATTTCATTCCAATCAAGTTTTTTTTCTTCTTTTTAGACCCCGTGAGTCATACCGAGTCACTTGCATTTCCAATACATTACTCAACTTAGGCCCATCACATGGCCAGTTTATCGGTTTCCAATTTGAACAGGTCGGTCCAGTCCAATCCAATTTTTATAACACTGCTCCAAAACCTTACAGTAATTTGTTGTCCAAGCAAATTGACTAATAATCATGGGTAAATTTAAAACAATTTGTTACTATTTATTGAGAAGTGCAAGGGGTTTATGATGCACACCAAATGCTATAAAATCAAGGAATCTGGAGGGGCCAAGGATCTCTAACATTTATGAGGCTATCTTTTTTCGTTCAACAAATTAATAATGCAAAATTTGTAATGCATAATGAAGAACTATGTTGATTAGAATAGGTATATTATATCAGATGACAGTAGCTCAGTTGGTGCATGAGAACTGAGCAGCTGGGGGCAAGAGCATATATATTTGATCCTCCCCAGTACTATCTTTGGGAGAGATTTAAAACTTTAATCTTATACGCATCCCAAACTAAATTTCCTCTTGTGGAAGATCCATGTAGTTATTAAAAAGAAATTGTTATACCTCAAGATCTGGCACACCCGGTATAAGCAAATTATTCCTAAGAAACAGACGATTGGGACTGAAATGTCTCTAATTTGCATCCTAGGTCAAAACAATATGGAGTTAGTGGCAAAATATTTGGGGTCAGTGGCAAAAAAATTCACCTTCTACGTTACCAATAGGGTTAGTCTTATCAAAATGGAAGGCCCTTGGGAAAAAATAGTTATGTTTTTTTAAGATTATTGTGTTATTTAGGAATTCTTATGTAATTTTTTAATTCTTTCTTGTTTGAATTTTTTTTCTTATTTTTATGGCTTTTATTATAATTATATATTTTTTAAAAATATTATCATATATTAAGATTTATTATTTAATTTGATTCGATTAAGATTTAAGATTTTATATTATAATATTATTTAAATAAAAAAATTAATTAAATTTTTTTATTAATTTATTTTACTTTTTTGACCCTTTTGAGACGAATAAAATACCTCAAGTATCTCTACAACTCAGCAGGAAAAGGGCTCGTGCAAGAGACTAATTCCAAATTGAATATGATGACAATTATCCACTTCTGAAAATTAGGGCTGGCAATATGGGCCAGCCCGACCCACCCCGGCCCGCCTAAAATGGGCTAGCCCGCCCCGACCCGTTTTGACAAAATGGGTTGAATTGAACAACCCGGCCCGTTTTATGAGTGGGTTGGCGGGTTACGGGCCAGCCCGCCTAAAATAAAAAAAAATAAAAAAATCTAAAAAATATAAAAATAATATACAAAAAATTAAATTCTGCATAAAAACACATAATTTTTTTTGCATAAAAGCATATAAAAATCTGCATAAAATCCTAATGGGCTTATGAAACAAAGAAGATCAGTTTTAATAATCTACATATAAATATGCATCTTTCAATCCAGAAATAATAATAAAAATTAAAATCATATCAACGTAAAACAGAATAACAAAACAAGTAACAAAGTGTTGTATGAGCAGTCCACAACAATTCGAAAAAGCCACTTACATGCAGAGAAATCTAGGGCACGAAGTTACATAACAATTGGATAACCTAAAAAAAAGGGCTTGGCGGGCTAGCCCGCCCCGTGGCGGGCCGAGCCCGGCGGGCTGGCGGGTTTGGCGGGGCGGGCTAGGCGGGCTGGTGGGCTGAAAAACTCAACCCAGCCCGCCCTGTTTGGTGGGCGGGGCGGGCCAGCCCGACGGGCTCAGCCCATTTTGCCAGCCCTACTGAAAATCTACTTGAGCCAACTCTTGGTGTTAAATTTTTGGTGTCTTTCTATTTTAAATATCCTTTTTTTTTTATAACATAAATATCCTTTTTAAGTACCGTAGGTTACTTCAATTCAATGTTAATCAATAAAAATTGTTGAGTTTAATTTCAAACATTTATGTGTTTTAGAATTCCGAGATTTTCATATTGTTGAATGACACTTGAACTTATAATTGCATGGAAACTCTCAAGTTTGTTAATATTAATCCACTCCAAACAGTTTAATTCTCAGGATTTTGTAGTTCCCTTCATCATAGTCGTTCTACATCAGTGTGCAATATATTTATCAGTCTGATTTGATTAGTTATTTATTTGGGATTTACATCTATCATGTCACATGAAACCAACAACTTTTCTACACACACAACATTTTATGGGGCCCACACTTTCTAAAGCAAAAAAAAAAAAACTAATGCACGCAAAACGAATCTCTATAACATTACATAATCACTTTTCCTACGACATAACTCTTATAAAACACTATTTTTAATTACTTTTTAACTTATAACGTCTATGAATTATTTAGATTCTGTCACTATATCTTTAATGTGAGTTTGAATTCTGAATTTCTCTTATTTTAGTGAATATTATTAGTTAATGTGTTATACTTTTGTCTTTATTATTTTTATTTTTATTTTTAATGAGCAAATTGTTTAAGGGTTTTATGTTTATCATGTAACATAATATAATTTCACTTTCCTACACACATTAAAGAGGTGGGGTCCACAATTTTGTCTTTCTCTTTCATCATTCCACTTTCGCTCTCCATTTTGATGTGAGAGTTGAAAATAACACTTAAATTATGTAACATAACATTAATAAAACTCATTGTTTAATTCATTAGCATAAAGTGAGTTGTGTTTTTAAAAGAAACTGGGCCAACTTGATCAGACTCAGTCTCTCCCCAATTTATGATAAGCCAGCCCAAATGAATTGAAGCAGGCCGTTTTGATAGCTACAAAGACAAGTATAGATATAATGTTTTCTAAATTTAAATTAACCGATAAAATCGATTTAAACGAAGAAAAAAAATCAACAAAAGAATTTTTTGGATTATCCTATTAGACCGGTTTGAATACCATAAGATCCATTATAGAGGACAGCTTTTCCAATAATTTTTTTGAATATTTTAATTTAATCATTATAGGAGTTGGTTAGAGTTATATCTAAGGGTGATAATTTTCAATACGACGTGGTGATAAAACACGACATAGAAAGCATACTAAAAAAAAAAAACACGACATAGAAAATTTGTATTCGGGTCGATCCATTTTTAAATTTGTATCGTGTTCGAGTTGATAAAAATTGGCATGAAAAAAATCGTGTTGTGTCCCATATCAATCCACGAAAACGAAATTGACCCGTATTAAATTTCTTACAGATTATTTATGTTATGCGTGTTGGAAGTTGTTCCTCCATCAATGCTTGGCTCAAGTACCAAGAGGTTGGAATTCTCATTCTTGGTGCAAGGCTCAAGGGACACATCCCTAGGGGTGGCAAATCGTGTTCGTGGGTCGGGTTCGGGTCGACCTGTGTCTGACACGAACACGAATAGATTCAACCCGAACACGACCCGATTAATTATTAGTGTCAAAATTCTCAACCCGAACACGACCCACTTCTTCTGCGGGTTGACACGACACGACCCGAAAAAAAATCTTATAATATAAGTGTGATCCGTTTATTACACGACTCGCCCCAAAAAAGCACCAAATCTGATTGCAATATAACAAAAAAAAAAACTTCAATAAAAAGAAACCTAGAGTGTATATTTTTTTTTATATCATTCAATAAAATTACCATAATAACCTTGAAAAAATAAAAAAAAATTATATTTGCGGGTCAGAGCGGGTTCACGGGTTGACCCGTGACCCGACACGAATATTTTCGTGTTATATTTTTCCAACCCGAACACGACCCAATTATTAAACGGGTTGACCCGAACACGAAAATTTCGTGTCGGGTCCGGGTTGGGTTGGCGGGTCGTGTCTTAAATTGCCACCCCTACACATCCCTTGAGTGGTTCATCTCTCTCACCTATATAAGCATGTGTGTGTGAGGTTGAGTATGATGATGTTTTGAGAGAAAATTGTTTGAGATATTTGACATTTGATTGTTTGAGCAAAGCTTTATGCTTTGCATTTGAAAGATCTCTAGGGAGAGTTTGAGAGAAACATCTCTAGGGTAGTTTGATTATCACCATTGTTGGAGAGGTTGAGTTAACCACCACATTGATGTATTTGATTCTTTGTAACCATTATTTTCATAGTGGTTTTTTGATCTAGACTAGGTCTCGTGGGTTTTTACTTCTTCTTTGGAGAATGTTTTCCCACATTAAAAGCTGGTTGTGTTCTTCTTCTCTCTCCTATTTGTTTTGATTTTTCGTTGTGCAGTCCAACCTGGTGATATACAGGCCAAGGTACTGCCGAGATCCGAGATCTGAGCTCCAGATCTTGTTGATTGACTTCCGCACAAAAGGCTTCCTAGCCGAATTTGAGGGTATCGAGTTCCCAACAATGCGTGTTGTAAATAGGTTATTCGTGTCTTATCATGTTATCTCGACTTGCATAATAAGTAAGTTAATTTGGGATTGACAGATTATTTGTGTTGTGTCTTGTCAACCTATATAATAAGTAATATACTATGAGTTTGTCAGTTATTTGTATCATGTCGTATTCGTGTTGATTGTATTCGTGTTCGTATCAAATTCATAAGTAATATACTATGAGTTTGTCGGTTATTTGTATCATGTCGTATTCGTGTTGATTGTATTCGTGTTCGTATCAAATTCATGTAGACCTGGATTGTCACCTTTGTACTTCATCTGTGAATACTTTTTTTATTTTGTAAACATCTATAAATACTTTTTAATTAGTACATTAATTCTCAAATATTGAATTTATTCTTATAAAGATAAAATTAACAATATTAATTATCATTAAAGGATTAATGTATGTATACTAATAAATATATATCTTATATTTGTTATCAATATATATATATATATATATATATATATATATAATGTTGTATGGGCAGTGTTATCATATATATATATATAATGTTGTATGGGCAGTGTTATCAAACTCGAACAGGTCATCGACTCGATTAGAGTACTAGGTCAATGCGTCATTAGTTCAACTAATAGGTCATTGGTTCAACTGCATAAACTAAATATATGTAATAATATTTTCACCAATATATATATATATATGGTTTTATAAGAGTTATGTTGTAGGAAAAGTGATTGTGTAATGTTATAGAGATTCGTTTTGCGTGCCAGAGTTTTTTTTTTTTGCTGCGGGCCCCACAAAATGTTGTGAGTGTAGGAAAGTTTTTCTGGTCATGTTAAATGATAGATGATAAACCCATATATATATATATATATATATATATATATATATATATATAATAAAATACAATAAATATAAAATTAGAAGTATTTTAATTAATAATTAGAGTTAAATTATTAGTAAATGCCCTAAATTATAATCCATATAATTTAGGTTTGAATCTCACCAGCAGAATTTTTCAAGTATTTATCGAAAATTTCACAAAATCAAAATTTTTTTTTTAAATCCAATGCCGGTATAATATTATTTGAACTCGATTCAAAATCGATTTACAGTTTTTTTATCGAATGAAATACAAAACCGATTCAATACCTAAACTAAATCAATTGGTTCCGATTTATGGTCAACCCACTGGATATGGGATTGGGAAAGGAGGAGTTGAGTAAGAGAGATGAGAACTTTCGCTGTATGTGTGTCACAGTCATACTGCTTCCTACCTCTACCTGTCAGGCTGTCACTTGCCTCACAGAGCTTCATAATTCAATTAAATATTGAAAGAAAAGCCTTGACCTGAAATTTAACATCGCTTCTTACACTATCAACCACGCCCATTTGATATGCGTGTTTTGTACCCAACTTCTATTCAGCTCCGCGTGCTTCTTCACACACTTTCAATTTTATAATTAATTTAAATAAAAAAACATAATGCTGAAAGAATTAATTTAAAAAAAAATATATCAAATAAATTTTATTATCTAAAACGTTAAATACTTTAAAAGGAAGTAAACAGTTTAAAGTGCAAGTTTTTTTGGATGTTAATATATTAAATATTTTAATGTCATCCCGGTCAAATAGTTAAATTTTCGATTTATCACTACGTTTTTATTATTTTTTTATCAAAACATTTTTACCCATATTTCAGGTACTTTTACGATTTTATTAGATATGAATTTATGTTTTATGATTTTTTTCCCCTTCCTATTTTACGTAAAATTTCGATTTTAACTACATCACATCAGACACATTATAGTCATTATAAAAGTTTTTCAATAATTATCCTTTTCAAGATTTGAATTTTAGTTCTCTCATAAATTTTAAATTTCATTAATTAATTAATTTTACTTTTGTTAGTAATATATATATATATATATATATATATATATATATAAATCTTTATTATTTCATTTTATTTTACTAATAATCTGAATGCACTCGTTGGCATTTACTAATAGTAAAAGTTAGTTTAGAAAATTCAATTTTATTTACATAATAATATAAAATCATTTAGAAATATAATTATATGTATGCTTTTTTTTTGGGTAAAATATATGTATGCTTTTTAAACTTTTATAAACCTCGCATCTAGAATCATGAGTAATCATTAAATTTGGTATTTGAAAAAATAGATTAAAATCAATTTATTCTTTGAGAAATAAGTAATATAAATTTAGTTTCCCAATTATATATAGAAAATGATATTAAAGAAAGGGAAAAATGTGTGTCATTTTAAAGGATGTAAAGTTGTGTCATTCTAAGAGAGAGAAACAGATAGATAAAGAATGAGAGAGTTGACGAAAAAAATAAAAGTGTGGGTCTCACCTTTTTGTGAGAGTAAAAGGATATAAGTTGTGTCATTTAAAAGGATAAACATTTTTTCCTTAAAGAAATTAGTTTATGTATAAATGATTAGACAAATGGTTTCAAAACTCTTTTTGCAAAAAAAAATTCAAAAAAATGCTCCATTAATGTTTTGAAAAATCATCTCTTCAATCTTTGATTTTAGGCAATAAGTTCTAAGTGAAGATACAATGTGTAATCATTAGATAAGCTAATGAACAAGCAAACACAATCAAATAAAGCAATTCAAAGCTGAAATGAAGAGTTAAGAGTTGAACAAATTTCAAATAAGATATATCTCGGTTTATCGCCACTTGTAACCTATGTCCAAATTGAAATCGTTTGATCAAATCTATCAGTAGATATTAAGTTTCATTGGTTCTTGACAAATCTTTACAATCCACCAAGTTTACATGTACTTGGAAATTTTACAGTTCTCTCCAAATTTTTCTTGGTATTTGGCTACTTTTCAAACTTAATGGGTCTCATATCCCTTTTGTAACGGTCTACGTTTAGAAGAAGAAAAAATATCCATCTCATTCAAATTAATAAAACTCAATACTGTCATTACCATAATTATACATAAAAGATAACACATAGTACCGTAGTTCCATTGCGATACTAACACGCAAATTATTAATTACATAACTGAGCCTACTTCGCACTCGTATTTATTTGTTACACTGATAGGGTTCAACCCTAAAGAAAGAGAGAAAGAAGAGGGAAGGGAACTGAGCGAACCAAAGCGAAGTATTTTGTTATTCAGATGATCAAAAACATATTACACAGTGTCTTTTATGTAATTCTACAAACAATAACAATGCTAATTGGCTACAGAAGGTACCCATGTGTATAGTAACCCCCCAGCCTATCTTATGTGGCAACACAACTAGCACGTCCCTCAAGCTACAAATTCTTCTTATCTCTTAGGCAACTTATGTACACGAGTTGAGCCACTACGCAGTGTGATATCCCCCCCCCCCCCCTATTATAAGAGACCTTGTCCGTAAGGTCAAAGTTGGGATAACTTTGACGAAACTCTGTCTCTCTATCCCAAAATGCATCCTCGGCAGAACTATGTGACCACTGCACTAGCGATTCACGAGCCGGATTGCCTCGAACCAACATTGAACGAACATCTAACACAGCTACCGAATGTTGAACAAGCATATTATCTGCAGAAGCAGCGGGTAAAGAACTAGAAGAGACAATATCAGCTTCAAAAGCTACAAATGGTTTTAGCTTAGACACATGAAAAATGGAGTGAATTTTGAGTTCCCTCAGGTAATTGTAACTCATAAGCCACTGGACCCAGCTTTTTAGAAATCAAAAAGGGGCCAAAGAATCTCTTACTAAGCTTATGGTTTGCTCTCTATTCTACACTGATATTCCTATATGGTTGAAGACACACCCAAACTCTGTCTCCAACAAGAATGGAACGTTCTTTGTGATGTTTGTCATACTGAGTCTTCATTCTGTCTTGGGCATACTGTAAATTGACTTTCAGATGAGCTGGAGTCGTTGTTGAAATAGCTTATCCAAGGATTCAACCTTCACCAAATGCCTTGGATAAAAAGGTACCATCGTATTTACCAAAAAAAAAAAAAAAAAAGGTACCATCGTTGGAAACTTCCCAAACACTGTTTGGTACGGAGACATTCCTGTAGCTGAGTGAACCGCCTAATTATAGTGATATTGTGCCCAACAAAGACATTTAGACCACCATCTTGGTTGCTTAAAACAAAAGCAGCACATGTATTGCTCAACATATCTATTTGTGACTTCAGTGAGGCCATCGGATTGCGGATGGTATGCAGAGGAAGTCTTCAACATTGTTTCGCTCAACTTAAAGAGGTGAGACCATAATTTGATGACAAATATGGGATCTCTATTAGTAAGGATAAAGTGAGGGAAGCCATGATTTCGAACTACCAGGTCACAAAGCAGACTGGCTACTGAAGCTGCAGTGTAGGAAGAAGCCAAACAACCAAAATACACATACTTAGATAACCTATCAACAATGACAGCTATTGTGGTATACCCTTTTGATGCAGGTAATCTAACAATGAAGTTCATTAAAAGATCTTCAAAAATATCATCTGGTGTAGGCAATAGCTACAACAGCCCTGTTGATTTAGAAGTCTCATACTTGACCTGCTGGCAAGTCAGACATTTACTGACAAACTTGTGGACATCCTTATGCATTGAGCTCCAAAAAAAAAAAAATAGCTGATAATCGTAGATATGTTCTCAAAACCCCTGCATGCCCACCATTGAAAGAACAATGGGCTTCCGTGACTAAGGTTGGAATTAGAGAAGAGTTTGTACTTAGTAAATACCTCTGTTTGTGGAACAAAATACCATCCTTATTCACTATATTTAGAACAACAGCAGGTTGATCTCGCAACTTCTCATGAAGGTGCACCAAAAAAAGACCATGACTATTTTGATTTTTTATAGCTGATAACACATCAAACCGTGGATCCGAAAATAAAGTATTTAAAAAGCCATCCTCATGGACACATGATAATGCATCAACAACTAAATTTGTACGACCCAGCTTGTATTCAATTCTAAATGAATATCCCATTAACTTGCGCAAGTATTTTTGCTGCTTAGGCGTACGTATGGTCTATGTCAACAATTCCTTAATGCTTCGGTGGTCGGTACATATCATAAATTGTAAACTAAGCAAGTATTGTCGCTAATGCTTCATAGCAGCTTTGATGGCATACAACTCCCAAATGTAAGTGGAGGCGTTTGCTAAATGATACCCAACTTCTTGCTGAAATAAGAAGTGGGATGATCACCTTGCAAAAGGACATCCCCAACTCTAGAGCTAGAGGCGTTAGTTTCCAGAGTAAAAGACTCTTCGAAATTGGGCGACTTCAACACAGGAGTGGTGGCCATTGCATCCTTAAGGACCAAAAATGCTTCAACTTCTTTCTTGGACCAAGAAAACTCCATGGAACCCTTGAGCAGCTCAGTTAGAGGCAAGGGTAGTGTGGCATAATTCCTAATAAAATGCCTATAGTAACCTGTAAGACCTAAGAACCCTCTCAACTACTTCAAGTTCTTAGGAATGGGCCACTGAACCATGGTTGAATTTTTTTTTTTTTGGATCAACAAAAACACCATCTTTGCCAACTATGTGACCAAGGTATTCGATGGTTTCAACCCCAAAGCACATTTACTCATTTTGACAAAGAATCTATTACGTAAAAGACAATCAAGAGCCAACTCAAAATGCTGAACATGCTCCTCCACATATTTGCTAAATATAAGAATATCATAAAAAAGACTATAAAAAACCTGCGAAGATATGGCTTGCAAAACTGGTTCATGATCGCTTGAAAGGTAGCAGGTGCATTCGTTAAGCCAAAGGGCATGGCAAGAAATTTGTAGTGCCCTTCATGCATCCTGAAGGCTGTCTTAGGTATATCAGAAGGTTGCATACGGATTTGATGGTATCTGGCTCTAAGATCAAGCTTGGAGAAAATGTGGGAACCGCTCAACTCGTCCAAAATTTTGTCAATCATGGGAATTGGAAATCGATCTTTAATAGCGACTGAGTTCAATGCTCTGTAGTCGATGCATAAGCACCACCAGTTGTCTTGCTTGCAAACTAACAGCACTAGCGGATGAAATGGACTCTTTGAGTGCTGAATAAAACCAGCTTGTAACAAGTCTGACACTTGCTTCTCAATCTTAGACTTCTGATGATATGCATAGCGGTAAGGCTTCACATTAATAGGCGCTACGCTATCATTGAGGTGGATGGCATGGTCACGACCCCTAAAGGGTGTTAGCCCTCGAGGAATAAAAAAATGTGCTAGAAATGAACCAATAATGGCCACAAGGAAGGATGGACCGAATCTTGCAATGCTGACAACTCTGCAAGAATATCTTTATGCTTTTTTTATACTCCCTTGTACTGCATCACGTTGTTGCATCTGTAAAGAATGACATGTTGCTACTTGACCATGACAACCATCATGTTGTAGGCCCCTCAACCAAACTTGTTTACCCTCCCAAATGAATTCCATGGACAATAGAGAATAATATGGGTGACACGACCCAACACTCCTAACCAAGTCATCCTAAGGATGATGCTAAGATTAGCAAGATCAATTACCCACAGATCAACAAGGAAAGAATGGCCTTATATCACAATGGGAACTGCCAAACATTTTTTATTAGAAATCAAGAATTCTCCAATACCCAAAAATACCCGAATTTTGTGAACATAAACCATGGGCAAACCAAGTTCAAGCGCCAGCTGCATCTGGAAAAAGTTGTGTGCTACCAGAGTCTACCAAGATGGAAATGGCCCTATCTTTAAGATGGGTCGTTAACGACAAGGATCTGGATTGGTCATTGACATGTAGTGCATGTAACAAAGCGTCTTTGGACTCCTTGTTACTAAATTTTTCTTGCCATAAAATTTGCTCCTCCTCACTTTCAAGATCATTGTCCTCCTCATCAACAACTAATAGTAACAATTTATTTTTGCACCTGTGCTTCATTGTCCATTTATCATCATAATAATAACCAAGGCACAATTCTCATTTTTTCTGCATCTCAGTATGAGAAAGCTTCTTCATGTTGGCAGGAGCAGGAAGCACAAGATGTTGTTGTGCATTGCTCATTGACATGGGAAGTGGGTTAAGAATTGGATCAATATATGCAAACGCTTTTGAGGCATACCTTTTCTGGGAAGGATGAAACGACGCCTTAAGTTCGCCAAAATGGTCATCATAGGCCAACACAAGGAGAATAGATTGATGAAGTGACATGGCTTCTCTGAGTTGCACAACACTACGCAATTCAGATTTTAAACCGGAAACAAAAAAAAAATCAACAAGAAGTCATCATCGAGGCCAGGAATTCACTAAGCTCTCACAGTTTTGAATATATTCCCTCAATGAAGAGGTCTAGGTTAACTTCGACAAAGCACTTCAAACTCTTATAACTTGATGCACCAAACCTCTATCTCAAAGCCACTGTGAAATCCCTCTAAGAATTGATCGTCCCACTGCTGAAAGTCCATTGGAACCACGTTGAAGCCATACCCTTCATACGAAAACCTGCAAATGAGACCTTGGTTTCCTCTAGAATCCATTGAAAGTCGAAAAACAACTCAGCCTTGAAGATTCAAATATTTGGGTCACTACCATTGAAAGGAGGTATCTCCATACTAACACCTTTGAAAAGAGTAAATATTAAACATGAAATAAAATTAAGGAAGCGAAGGAAAACTATGAGAATAATTTTTTACTCCCAACATTGCATTTTTTTTAACAACACTAACTTCATTCTTTTTTATAAACTCTCTCTTCTTACTTTCTCTTGTTATTTTGTTTCTCCTTGTTTGCCTTCTATGCAAATAAGCTATTTATAGAAGTTTTAGTCTATTATTTTATAATTTACTTTTATTATTATTATTATTATTATTATAATATTATGATGTTTTACTTCTTTACATCATATAGGTGATGCTTCTTAGTCCACGTTGTTCTTCTTCTTTTTTATTTATTAAATTATTACCACTTTATTGGATGGAACTTAGGTAGTTGAGATTCTAACTATCCTACTATTTCATTTCATTTCTTTTCTTCTCCCTTGCTTTATGATACGATACTTGATTTCTAAACAATCTACTATTATAATTTGGCTGCTTCTTCATTTCTTTTACTATTGTATTATATTGATACTTTAAGATTTGTATCATCCTTCATTATTCCTTTCAGCTACGTGTCTCCTTGGTTATTAATTTTTCTTCTTTTATCAAGTGATTCTAACTTTATTTATATATATATATATATATATATATATATGGAGCAGGTTATATTTTCAAATTTTTTTTTACAAACTACACTATGTAGGACCGGTCCTACATTAATTATACAGTGTACGATCGGTCCTACATTAGTGTAATTACAAAAAAAGTTTGTAAACGGATCCTATCCCTATATATATATATATATATATATATATTTGAATTTGTATTCTGTATTCAAAGGAATAAAGGAGGGTATCTTATTTCAATCAACTGGGGTACATTGAATTCAAGATAATTATAGATACATGAGTAAGCAAACAATAGGTAACGTTGATATACAATAACTTAACTAAAGTTATCCTGCAAAAAAATAGCCCACTGATGGGGGAAAAATTGAGATTCCAAAAGTGAAAGTCAAGTATATCCTAACTACTACAAGGTTACTTTCGGAACAGTTATTTACATCAAGTATTCAGTTTATGTATTGCAAAATAATTTAAACTATTCCATAATTTCATTAGTAATGTTAGATTATGTAATATTGACATTAAGTCTTTGCTCAGAAATTCTAAACTTGATATTATTTCTAATATGGCTTTAAAATCATTATTATTTTTATTATTTGTTTTTTAATTAATAGTTATATTTTATATCTTTAAAATTTTAATGTCTCATTAATACCTATTAATTATATTTGTTTGTTTGCTTATCTATTTTTTTATGTAAATATTAGTACTATATATTTTATTTTATTTTATTTATATATATATTTTTAAGATGTTGTACCTTTCAACTCAAGTATACAACAAAAAGTGTTTGAAATTTGCTAAGTACTTCAAGAACATAGCTCAAAGGAAATTAATGATCAAGAGTATGAGCAAATGAGTGCAAAAAGAGTTTGTGCAATGAAATCAATCAATTAAAGCTCAATGATCAATGGAATAATGATTTAGAGGGTTTGGAGATGTAATAAATGAATATATATATATATATATATATATATATATATATATATATATATATATGGGAAAAATATTTCTCAAACAGCTTGAGATAAGTTTATCTCTAGCTAGCCCCAAAACTACGTCGTTTTGATTAATGAAAAGTGTTTATGTAATTCTAGGTGAATTAATGAAGGTGTTATTGTAATTTTATTTTTTTTATATTATATACATTTTACTGGGCCATGGTGTTACACCTCTCCCATGCTGCATAAAGAGGACTCGAATCATCAGGAGCATATATTACTCCATTAACAAAAGAGAACTTGTTCTTCGATACAAGTGACATCTTCATGGCTCTAGCCCAGCCATGGTAATTTTTGCCATCCATCAACACAGACACCAACACTAATGACGGATTCTCGTTAGGATGTAGGAAATAAGCACTTCCTGGATCTGTAGCATCAGGTACATTCGCAGAAGATGTAGTATTCAGATCTGAATTCATCGTATTTTCTTGATCTTGAACGGAACTCTGATTCGCCATTAGAACATTCAAGGTAAAGAAATCTTGAATGAACCTAAGAAAGTGTATGA
Organism: Gastrolobium villosum; assembly: GCA_032173675.1. Taxonomy (NCBI): domain Eukaryota; kingdom Viridiplantae; phylum Streptophyta; class Magnoliopsida; order Fabales; family Fabaceae; genus Gastrolobium; species Gastrolobium villosum. The sequence goes on along the minus strand of JAVKPL010008971.1, from coordinate 6,461 downwards.
ACCTTGACTGAAGAAGAAGAAAGGAGGCGAATATCAGAGCTCCGTGAAAAGCTCTGATACCATCTTACAAAGGAAGCTTAAACCAGAAACTGAAGCATCCATTGATTTCATTAGAGAAATTGAAAACTAACTTTTACAAGCAAAGTAGAGAGTTTATACTACTGCTAACAAGAAAAGAAAACAGAAAACAGAAACATGTGTCCACTAGTCTAACAAACATGGCAACACGTCTAACAAACTTCTTAACAAAGCAAAATAACAATACACGTGCCAAGGACAACTGATTAACCATATAACTTAACACTACTAGTCATTAGAATGCTTACTGGCTTTTAAGTATTCGATTACTTCCTTATGGAAATGAAGTATTCGATTATTGTCAAGAAAGCATTCTAATATTTTCTTGACATAAGTCAATTAAGCAGCAAATTTGATTTTTTTTTTTTTTTTGTAACAAGGTAGGGCTTTAGCCCAAAAAATAGAAAAAAAAAAAAAAAACCAAACAAACTCAATTGCCAGGACTCTACAATTAGTCCCAATCAAAGCTTCCTCACTCCCATTAGCATCAGCATCTAGAAACATTTTGATCTCATCAGGGGGTGCATTGAGCACTAACATGTTTCTATGATGGCTAATATACAAACCTTTCTTTGCCAGCCAGTCCGCTAATTTATTAGCCTCCCAACTAATATGTTTGACTTCAACAACCCTTAGATCCTTAAGGAGACTCTTGATTTTTTTTTTCCCGAATAATATTCAGTTCACCATTTGGTTATAAGTTGTTGCAACACTTGTCACAGCTTCCATCGAATCAGACTCAAAGATTACATTTATGTAGTTTATTCACCTTGCTAGATGAATGCCTTGGTACATAGCTCACAACTTAGCTTCCAAGCTTCTGCAACACCCAATAAAATAGACAAAGCCACTCACCCACTTTCCCATGCTATCACGAGCCAGGCCCCTACAAGCGGCAATACCGTTATGCCTCCCAATAGCACCATTCATGTTGATTTTGATAGTTCCCATTTGAGGTCTAATCCATCTCTTACTAGGAATATTGGTTGAGATGTTCAGTGTGCTACGCGGATGAGTATTAAAGTAAGCTTCGCAAATGCTACAAATGAACTCCAAGATATGTTGGGAACTCGGTTCCCTCAAACTCGGCTAGGAAGCCTTTTATGCGGAAGTCAATCTTCAAGATCCGGAGCTCGGGTCTCGGCCTGTATATCACCAGGTCGGCAGCGCAGCGGAAAAATCAAAAACAAATAAGAGAGAAGAAGAAGAACACAACCAAATTTTAACGTGGAAAACCTTCTCCAATGAAGAAGTAAAAACCAAGGGACCTAGCCCAGATCAAAAATCCACTATGAAAATAATAGTTACAAAAATCAAATACACCAATGTGGTGGTTAACTCAACCTCTCCAACAATGGTGATAATCAAATTACCCTAGAGATGTTTCTCTCAAACTCTCCCTAGAGATCTCTCAAGTGCAGAGCATAAAGCTTTGCTCAAACAATCACAAATTTCTCTCAAATTTTCTCTCTCAATATAACCTAGCCTCCACCCTCAACTAATAAGTATTTATAGAGGAGGTGGAAATTAGGGTTAGGGGTATTTTAGGAAAACCCCTTAAATGGGCTTACCATTGAAAGAGGGCCCAACAAATCTCCCCCTCCGACTTCAATGCGTCAGCTTCAGCATCAACCCGGCTCCTTCACAGCAGTCTTCAAATTTCTTTGCTGGAACCGGCTTCGTCATCATGTCGGACCAATTTTGGTCAGTTTGCACCTTGACAAGTTCGAGCTCTCCACCTGCCACCACATCCCGGATCCAATGATACCTCACATCAATGTGTTTAGTGCGGAAGTGATAGGTTGAATTCTTCGCAAGATGGATTGCGCTTTGATTGTCACAACCCAACTCGTACTTTCTTGTTCATGGCCGAGTTCCATGAGGAACTTCTTCATCCACACCATCTCTTTGCTTGCCTCAGTTGCGGCAATGTACTCAGCCTCAGTTGTCGAAAGTGCAACACATGTCTGAAGTCTTGATTGCCAAGAGACAGCTCCTCCGGTAAATCTCGTCATGTATCCCGTCGTCGACTTCCTCGAGTCGAAATCTCCCCCTAAATTAGAATCCGAGTAGCCTTACAACTCGACTTGCCTTCTCCAAATCGGAGACATAAATCGGTGGTACCTCGGAGGTACTTGAAGATCCACTTCACTGCTTCCCAGTGCTCTTTGCCGGGGTTTGACAAATACCGGCTTACCATTCCAACAGCATATGCCATGTCAGGTCTGGTGCAAACCATTGCATACATCAAGCTTCCGACGGCGGATTGATATGGGACCTTCAGCATCTCGTCTTTGTCTTCATCAGATCTCGGACATTGCTTCTGATTCAGCTTTATGTGTCCGGCTAGGGGGTGCTCACTGTTTTGGCTTTGTCCATGCTTAATCTCTTCAAAATCTTCTCAATATACTTCTCTTGACTTAGCCACAGTAGCTTCTTTTGTCTATCTCGGATAATCTTGATTCCGAGTATTTGCTTTGCAGGGCCGAGGTCCTTCATTGCGAAGGACGAGCTCAACGCCTTCATTAGGGCGGCTATCCTCGATTTGTCTTTCCCTACAATAAGCATGTCGTCAACATATAACAACAAGATCAAAAAATTTCCGGCCTCATACCTCTTCACAAATACGCAGTGGTCGGCTTCTGTCTTTTCAAACTTGTGATCAGTCATGAAGGATTCAAATTTATTGTACCACTGCCGAGGTGCTTGCTTCAAGCCATAGAAGCTCTTCTTCAATCGACATACCAAGTCTTTTTGGTCTGGAGTTTGAAACCCCTCAGGTTGTTCCATATAAATCTCTTCTTCTAAACCACCGTGAAGGAATGCCGTCTTCACGTCCATTTGTTCTACCTCGAGGTCCATCGAAGCTGCCATAGCTAACACAGTTCGGACCGAGCACATTTTCATCACAGGAGAAAAAATCTCCTCAAAGTCTACTCTTTTCTTCTGATTGCAGCCTTTCACCACAATCCGGGCTTTGTATCTCGCCTTCTGCCCGTTCTCTTCATTCTTAATCTTATACACCCATTTATTTTTCAGAGCTCGTCTTCCTTCTGGCAACTCAGTCAGCTCATAAGTCTGATTCTCGTGCAAAGACTTCATCTCGTCTTGCATTGCCTTTTCCCATTCTTCTTTCTCTGAGCTTGTCACAGCCTCATCATAACTCTGAGGCTCACCGTCTTCAGCTACAACGGTGTATTCATCAGATGAGTATCTTGTAGAGGGTCTTCTTTCTCGAGTTGGATATCTCGGCTATTCTTCAGCTTGAGAACTCGGTTTATCATTCTCATCCTGGATCTCATCTTCAACTTGAACTTCATTATCAGCTTGTTGATCATTAATTTCTTCATTTTCATGATTTTCTCCCCCTGCTTCAGCTCGGATAGGAGGGATAGGTTCTTCACGTCTGACAGAAACTCGGACTTTGGGCTTCGAGATGTCATGAATGGTTACATCTTCATGAAAGACCACATCTCGGCTTCTTACGATCTTCTTATTGATTGGATCCCAAAGTCGGAACCCGAACTCACAGCTCGGCGAACCAAGATAGATGCATTCTTTTGTCTTTGCATCAAGTTTTGCCCTTTCATCTTTAGGGATATGCACGAAAGCTCGGCATCAAAATACCTTTAATTGATTATAGGCCGCTTTCCGACCTGTCCAGACTTCTTCTGGAATTTCTCCTTCAAGTGGCCGCGATGATGAGAGGTTGATCAAGTCAACCGCAGTTTTGACGGCTTCTCCCCAGAATGATTTCGGCAATTCGGCATTGGATAGCATAATTCGGACTTTCTCTTCAATAGTCCTGCTCATCCTCTCAGCAAGTCCATTCAATTGTGGAGTCTTGGGGGGCGTCTTCTCAAGTCGGATCCCGACCGCTCTGCAATAAGCATCAAAAGGGCCGCAATACTCACCACCATTATCAGATCTGACCACCTTCAATTTCTTGCCTGTCTCCCTTTCAACCATAGCATAGAATTCTTTAAAGGATTGGAGTACCTGGTCTTTAGACTTCAACAAATAAACCCACACTTTGCGGGAATGGTCATCAATAAAAGAAAAAAAATACCGAGCTCCTCCAAGAGATCTTTCCGACATGGAGCAAACATCAGTATGGACGAGGTCAAGAATATACCTGCGTCTTCTGGGCCGATCCGGCTTCACAAAAGAAACCCGGTGCTGCTTTCCAGCTAGGCAATGCGTGCAACTCTCCAACGCTTGGCCTTTCAACCCGGTCACTAATCCCTTCTTGTGTAGGATCTGAAGCCCTTTCACGCTCATGTGGCCGAGGCGCTTGTGCCATAGCTCCAAGCTCGGTTCATCTCGTACAGAGTTGGCTTCTCCGCCATTGATCTTTCCTTGCATTACGTACAAGGAACCTTCTTTCTTTCCTCGGGTCATGACCAAGTTTCCCTTGGCCAGCTTCCATCTAATACTACTGAAATAGTTCACTAACCCAGCATCATCAAGTTTGCCTACCGAGATTAGATTCAATCGCATGTCAGGAACATGCCTTACATCTTTTAATACAAGTCGACATCCGACATCCGTGATCAGAGTTACATCACCGACACTAACAATTTTGCTGGTCACCTGATTTCCCATCTTCACAACTCCAAAATCACCACCTCGGTAAGAGGAGAAAAAACCTTTGTGTGGAGTAACGTGGAAGGAGGCACTAGAGTCAACAATCCAGGTGCAGTCATCATACGCAACATTCAAATAATTATCTTCACCAAGGAGGAATATCTCGGCATCAGGAGTGGCAGCCACCGCAGTGGTGCTTATGTCTTCCCTCTTCTTGGGAATAATCTGATCCGGCTTTACAGAGCCGTTCTTCTCATCATTCTGCAGGGTCCAGCAGTCCGGCTTCTTATGACCTGTCTTTCCACAGTAAAAGCACTTCAATTCATATTTCGGCTTTGACCGACCTCTGGACTTTCCTCTTCTATCACGATCTCGACCCCGGCTTTTGCTTCTACCCCGGGAGTCGGATTTTCCTTTATTTTCAGCAACTTTGGCCTCAGACGTACTTGATGTACCTCGTTCTTTTCTCCTGGATTCTTCGCCCAGGAGGTTGTCTGTCACGACATCCATCTTCAACTTTCAATCTGAAGTCGAATTATTCAAAGTCACCACCAGAGTATCCCAGCTTTCTGACAGCGACCTAAACAGCAGCAATGCCTGCAATTCTTCATCAATTTTTATATCAGCTTTTGACAGCTGATTCACAATACCTTTGAAGGTGTTGAGGTGTTCTATTATGCTCATATCGTCCTTGTATTCTAGTTTCACAAGTCGGCGAACCAGGTGTGCTTTGTTCCTGGGAGTCTTCTTCTGAATCAAGGACTCCAACTTCGTCCACAACTCATACGCATTCGTGAACTCGAACACGTGCTCAAAAAAGCTCTTGTCAATATATTTTCTGATCGTAGCTACCGCCTTACGACTCAGAATCTCCCATTCCTTATCAGTTTTGCCTGCCGGTCTCTCATCAAGGATAATGGGCTCATGCAAATCTTTGCAGTGGAGATGATCTTCCATCATCGGTTTCCAATACGTGAAATTTTCTGCGGTCAGCTTGAACATATCTCCATCATGAGTTATGCCACTGGTCTCCATCTCGTCTCTCTCAAAACCCGTCGAACTCGGGCTCTGATACCACTGTTGGGAACTCGGTTCCCTCAAACTCGGCTAGGAAGCCTTTTATGCGGAAGTCAATCTTCAAGATCCGGAGCTCGGATCTCGGCCTGTATATCACCAGGTCGGCAGCGCAGCGAAAAAATCAAAAACAAATATGAGAGAATAAGAAGAACACAACCAAATTTTAATGTGGAAAACCTTCTCCAATGAAGAAGTAAAAACCACGGAACCTAGTCCAGATTAAAAATCCACCATGAAAATAATGGTTACAAGAATCAAATACGCCAATGTGGTGGTTAACTCAACCTCTCCAACAATGATGATAATCAAACTACCCTAGAGATGTTTCTCTCAAACTCTCCCTAGAGATCTCTCAAGTGCAGAGCATAAAGCTTTGCTCAAACAATCACAAATTTCTCTCAAATTTTCTTTCTCGATATAACCTAGCCTCCACCCACAACTAATAAGTATTTATAGAGGAGGTGGAAATTAGGGTTAGGGGTATTTTAGGAAAACCTCTTAAATGGGCTTAGCATTGAAGGAGGGCCCAACAAGATACATATTTGGGGCCTATTTGGTTGTTTGCAATTACTATCATGAATGCCTGCATTTCTCCATTTCTACAAAAACCAACATGATATATAGAATATGTCTCTCCACTCTCTTCCCCATCTACCAACTATTTGCGACCTGATGTTAAGATCAAACCAATCGGTACCATGGCTAGAATGGAAGTTCCT
>JAVKPL010008970.1:0-35731 GCA_032173675.1 Gastrolobium villosum | reverse complement strand
AAATAATTTATTGTATACTTTTTTTTATTTAATTTTTTTTTTCTTTAACTTTCAATACCTTTTTACTTAATTCACAATTTGTCAATTCCTAGCATTTTTCATTAATTAATTTAGAGGTAAGGCAACGTTGCAGCAAGCACTAAAATAGCCAACCAAGTAAAATTAATTGGTAACCATTTTAAGAACCAATTTATCAATTTACCGTTTTACCTTTTCTTTTACGTATTTTGGTTCTAAATTCAGGATTTTCACTAATCCATCACTTAGTTTCTCACTTAACACTTTAATTATTTAATTTAAAATTGTGAGGTGTTATAACGTGGATGATAGAAAAAAATAAGTTTAATATTATAATTAGGGATAGGTTATTCTGCCTACTCTTATTTTGCCTACCTTTGCCTACCTCTCTTAACATCGTTAGATTACAATCTCATCTAATGGTGGAGATTTGCGGAATATTTATTTCTCCTTACTACCTCCCACTACAACACCTCGTAAATTCAAATGTGAATTTAATTGATAAAATGTGGGTTAAAAGGGAAGAATTAGTGAAAATCCTGAAATTGGGGTCAAAATGAGTACCGAGGGCAAAATGGTAATTTGCCAGAAACGTAAACCGAGGCATGAAAAATGGAGTTAGGGATCTCAAATGATAAAAATAATGCCGGATATGGATTCAGGACGAAAAATTGAGTGAATAGGCAAGTTTTGAAAATTTTGATGAATAGTGATTTTCCCGGTGTAAAAATACTGCGGTATAAGTGTACCGATAAGTGTGAAATTTTTATGAGTATTTTGAGGAAATAAAAATATGTCATGAACCAGAAAAATATATAGACTGTGGATTTGTGATCAGAATTAGTGTTCGGATTAAAGTTAAAACGCGTGTGGGACCCGCGGGTGGTTTAAGTGACTTAAAAGTCACAATTACATAGCATTCCCTCTCTCCTTTCTCCTTCTTCTCCCGTGCGCACAGCCTTCCTCCTTGGCCTTTCCCTTTGATTTTTCTTGGAGCCTTAAACCACTCATTTCTCCACCAATCTTAGCAAAGTTTGTGTTGAAATTTATTGGAAATGGCCTTCTAAACTCATTGGTGCTAGTGGCAAGCCTTGAATCTAGCTCTATTTTGCGAAATCTCCCCTCCAAGGCCGCGGCTCAAGCTTTAGATTTGTGTTCATGGAGCTTCTAGGTGCTTCAATTGAGAAGTATGTTTGGGTGGAGCCTTGTGCCTTGCATTTGGGTGAGTTTCTTTGTATTTAAATGGTTGAATCATAGGATTTGAATTATGAACCCTAGAGAGGGCTTAGTTGATTGATGTGTTTAGAGAGCTCAAATGGAAAATGTGCATTAGATGATTATGTCTTAGAATGATGTATTTGAGCTAGAAATGCAATAAAAATTATTGGTGAAAAATGCTCATAACTTAGGATTTTTGAATGATGCCTAAGATTTGTAAAAAAATGAATTGTGTAAGAAATGGATTGATAAGTTGTTGCATGATGTGTTAATATGATTATATGATGAATGAAAGTGTTAAATTGAATTGAAAAGCCTTGGGGCATACTTCTTGGAGAATTCGAATTACAAAGAAAAGTAAGGAAAAATGATGTAAAAATGGTGTAGTTGAGGTTGAATGATTGAAAATGATGTTTAAATGGATGATGGTATAGTGTGTTATGGTGGAATGAGAAGAAAGAATGTGTGATGCATGATGTATTTGGTAATTGATCTATAAAAGAGATTGAAGTAAAATGGTATGGAAAAATAGCCTTAGGCTTAAGTGGTTATATTGGTTAGCATTATTGTGAAGATAATTGACTATATGTGATTGATGGTGGATCATTGTTGTTGATCAATATAGGTTGCCTCATTTTGGACGCTATGGGAGCGGATTAAGCTTGGAGCTTACGCATGGAGCATTGGCTCGGTGTTGAGGTAACCTTTGGAACTGGGGTTTAGTCCCTTGTGTGCTCCACCACACCTAGTGGAAGGTTGTGGTTGGATTTTGTGTCATTGGACATTGTGTGATTATGTGTTTCATGCTTTATTGCATGTTATGTGTGAAATTGTTTGGTCACTGGCCAGTTGACGTGTGTTGGTTTGGACATCCGCTGGATAATTCCGCTGGGAATTCCAGTTGGGTTTTGCCGTGGGGTCGACTCTGGGAGCGACACCAGGATGATCCAAACGTGGGACTTCCGCTGGATAGGGCTCATGAGGAGTTCCAGTTGGGTTTTGCCATGGAGTCTTCTCAACCATGGGAGAGGCGCCAGGAAGGTCTCGGGAGTTATAAGATGGAGTCCTTGAACGTAATCCAATTGTGGATGTTCTCGGTTTGTCTCAAGTTGTTTGTGATATTGTATGTCATGCGTTTTACATAAATGTCATTGTTGCACATTGAGTGAGCCATGGGGTGGAGAAGCCTCCAGGGCCCTTGGTTTACTGAGATATATTTGTATATCTCACCCCGTGTTTGGGGGCATCATTTCAGGTTAGGTTGAGCCTGGAGGAGTGGAGCATGAGGTGTATATGGGAGGCACAGTGTGTTGAGGATTTGATTGGGACACATCTAGCATATGTTTAATGTTTTGGTTTTAGAGCATGAACTTGTGCATGTTGAAAATGCCATGCCTTGTATGTTCATGACTATATGTTGAGTACTTCAAAATTGATGTATATTCATGCCTTCAGTTTCTATTGTTATTTTGGTGAGCATGGGACTTGTCCATGGCCACACCTAATGTATTTTGAGGCATTGAACATTTATGATGTAACATGAGCCATATGAGGTGTAAATGGCAACATAATTGGCGAATGAGGTAAATAATATATTGGTATTAGATTATGTATGATGAAAGGGCCTAGAGCCTACATTAGTGTATGTGTAAGGTTTATGTGGAGTATTAAGGTGTTAGGAATGGATTACACCACTCATTTTGAACTGAAAAAGCTGTCATCTGTCATTTTTGAGGCATAGTAATCGATTACCCAAGCATGGTAATCGATTACCATGCAACAGGGGACGAAATTCTTGCTTCTGTCTGCCTGGTAATCGATTACCAGAGCCTTGGTAATCGATTACCTAGTGGAGTAATCGATTACCCAAGCTTGGTAATCGATTACCAGAGAACAGGGGATTGAAAATTGGCTACTGCCTCATTTTGGTAACTGGTGGTAATCGGTTACCACCCCCTGGTAATCGATTACCATAGTGTAAATTTTGAAAATTCATGTTTTTCTAGACTAAAACAAAGGGCATAACTTGGTCTGTGGAACTCCGATTGGTGTGCGGTTTAAAACCACGCGTAGCTTATGAAAAGGGCTATAACATGATAAGTGATGGGAGTCAAAAGATAAGTTTAAGTTAATTGAGTAATAAGAAAGTTAGTGAATGTCAATAAGTTTATGCTTCCGCTAGTTTTGCATTTACAATTACGGAGTTGTTTTGATTAGTTACGGAAATGGTAAATTGTTTAAAATGAGGAAGTAATAAAAGGAAAAAATTTGCCGTAATTTAATTAACTCAATTTCTGTGATTGTAACTGCGCTTAATACCATATTTGTTGATAACACACCGGTCCGGTAACGGGGTGTTACACCCACACTCTTTCTCTCTCCTCCTATTTCTCTTTATCGATTTACATAATTTACAACCTGAATTTATATTTGAATCTAAATTCAATCAATGATTAATGGCATGATAATTCTGCTGGATGAATATAATTTTCAAAATTCCTTGAATCTGATATAATTGAACACAACAGAAACCACAAAAATACAAAAAAAAAAACCACAAATAATCTCTTCCTTTGAAATTGAATCAACTTATCTCCTTCTTCTTCTTATCTTGTTTTTCACCTTGAAGTGGGAAAATGAATTTTCTTCTCTCTATGTTATGCCCAACAACAGGCATACCTAATCCCATAGCATAGGGCATCTGGGTTTGTTTCTTCTTGACACCCCTTTTCAATTTTTTATGTAAATGCTCATAACAATGGATGGGTTTGATGAATTGAGAAAAAAAGCTTACACCTTTTTTTGATGCTGAAGCGCCTTAAAAGAGAGAGAAAGGAGATGAGAGAGAAAGAATGAGAGGCAATGAGAGAGAGAAATGAGTTTATTTTATATAGTAAAACTCCACCATTGGATAAGATTATAATCTAACAGTATTGAAAGGGTAGGTAAAATAAGAGTAGGCAGGAAGAGTGTGGGAGGTAATAAGGAGAAATTAAAGGGAAAGAGTTTATTTTATTTTGCAAATCTCCACCATTAGATGAGATTGTAATCTAACGGTGTTAAGAGAGGTAGGTAAAGATAGGCAAAATAAGAGTAGGCAGAATAACTTATCCCATATAATAACCATGTAAACAATATTAATGATTTATGGATAAATCTAATGGTTAATTTTATTTTATTTTAAAAAAATATTTTTCATATTATATGAGATAATTTTATTTCATGTAGTATATAAAAAATGGATGGGATATACTAATAAGAAGAGAGAGAAAAAAATGGGTATGACTTATTTTGTGGGTGTGAACCATGAGAAACATTTTTTTTAACTCTTTATCTTATCAATTCTCTCTCTCATATTTCATTACTATTGATTTATCTATAAACCATTAAAATTTTGTTGGGTCATGTTTGAGAGGGTCCATTCCGAAAGGAAGTTTTAAGGACGAAGAACTTTAAAACATTTGCTGGTTCTAATATTGAAATTTAATTATGAAAAAATTGATCGATGTTTTACTAAATGGATATAATAAAAATTTAAAATGGATACCGAATAAATGTTATTGAAGTGTATAAGAGATTTTCAATTTAAAAATATAATAGTATATATTTACATCTTATGTTTCTTTGCAAAATTGATGTATTTATAAGTCTAGTTTCATTTTTTTGTTAAATTATTGAATATTAAATATAATATACACTACATCAATTAAATTTTTTATTTAATATCAAAATATATCCTAACATGTTAAAAACTAGGGGTGTTAAACAAACAAGGGGCATTTGGCTCGGCTCGTAAAGGCCTGAGCTTACTTATCTAAAATTGATTGTTGGCACCAGGTTTGGACTTGTATAAAAGCTCGTTTAATAAAAAGGCCTTAGGCTCCAATTCAAAAGCTCGGCCTTAAAGCCTCTCAGGCCAGCCTAGTATAATATTTTTTATTTATATTTTATATTTTTTTATACTACTTGCAATCGCCCTCTCTTTCTCTTTAATCTATTTCACCCTATTTTATTGGTTAAACATATTTTTTGAATGATTTTGTTCTATATTATGTTGTTTGCATATAAATTGAATTTATGAATACTTATGAAATTAATAGTTTTGTTTATTGTATATTCTGTTTCGATAAATTTTCGTTGTATTATTTTTTTAAGGGAAAAATATTTATGCAGTTAATGCAGATAAGTTATCTGCATATATTCCCAAAACGACGTCATTTTGGTATTGAAATCTTAAAAAATTATAAATACAAAGACTATTATAACCCTGAAATAAATTAAAATTACAAAAATACCATGGTTTTCGCCCCAAAATGACGTCGTATTGGACTTACTGCAAATAACTTATTTGTAGTAACTGCAGAAAAAGCGAACTTTAAACAGGCTAACAGGCTAAACAAGGCTTTTACTTTTTGTAAATAAGTCAGGCCACAGGCCGATAGTATATTTATAATAGGTAACAGGCTTGGTTAGGCTAACATATTTAAACACAGGCTTAGCCTTTTAAGACCAAAACTCAGCTCGGCTCGGCCCGTTAACACTCCTATTAAAATCTAATATTTTTAGAATTAACATGTTGTATTGTATCCCATGTGGGTATTAGGGCATGTTTGTGCATAGTATAGGACAATGCCTGATAGTATAAGACCCGATAGTATAAGACCTGATTGCATAAGACCTGATTAAATTTTAATACTATCCAGCGTTTGGAATGATATTGTATAAGATAATATCCTCCAATATTTTAAAAATTAATATATTAAAAAAATTATTTTAATATATAAATATTTAAATGATATATTAGTTCTTGGGAATTGTACTTGTAAGCAATATTAATACCTCAACCCCTTATCAGGCCTAATCCACCACTCTTAGGCCGGATTAAGTTATACATCATTTTGATGTATAAAGGGGTCCTGCTGTATAAGCTTATACTATACGATGGTCTCACCAAATAACTGAAAATGTCATAACGTATAGTATAAGCTCATACTATCAGGCCTTATACATCACACCAAACAGGCCCTTAGTGCAACATAGGTTATAGCTAGAATTACGTTTGCTGTAAAAAAAATTTAAAAAAAAATATATTACACCGTAACTTGTACTATTTGGATATAATTTTGGGTTCTCAAAATCCATGTTACGGTCAGTAAATTTGAATTTGAACTTTGAAGAGGGTAAAAATTTTAAACTTTTTTATAGAGTAAAATTAATTTTATGCATGAGATTTATAAATTTTTTAAATATATACATATATTTATATTTTTAAAGTGATTTTTTTGTTTATCATTTAAATAAAAAGTCTTTTACCAAAAAAATAAAAAGTCTCTTCTAAATTTTTTACAATATAATTCTCAAACTCAAAATTAATTTTTTAAACATCTATTATTTCAAAATTAATTCTTATAGAATTTAAACCAAACGTAGCCTTAAAAGAAGAATGTAACGATATTTAAAAGGAATATGAAGTGTTTCTCTCTACACTTTTGTGCGGGGGTAAACAATGATATATGCAGCAGTTTATTTTGTTATTGGTAATATCAAGTCTAGAAGGAGCAAATCTTTACTATTCTTACAGTTCGTTACTATAAAAAATAAGAGGGTTGTTTTTCTTATTTTGAATAAAAAAATCAATTTTTCAGCAAACACAAATTTTATATGAGATTCACTTTAAATTTTTTCTTTCCTCTATTCTTTCTTCACTCTCTTTCTTGTGTATTTGTTGGAAGAATTTTTTTTTTATTCAACATAAATAAAATCCCCTAAAATTAATTTTTGTGACATTATCTATTAACTATAAAATAGTGGATTGAAAAAATTGCAACTACTCACTTTTCTAAGTCTAAAGAAATTTTCGTGTAAAAGAAAGAAAATGGTACTTTGTTGGACGGCGATTGAGTGAAAAGACATGATTTATGGTAAAAGTAAAAGAGTTATAAAAGGCAGAAACGGGTATATAACAGTCAACAACTTACCTATAAGCTTGTTGTCAAAACAAGAGTACCAATATAGAATTCTCATTCTCATTCATAATTTTCCTCATACTCATAGGTCAATTTATATACAAACACTATCTCAAATTGGGTAACAGCTACCTCTAATAAAGGAAACAAACTCTTAATTTTATCCTATAGAATAACATCTAAACAACCTTATGAATCTATCCTATACAAATTCTAGTAGGAACAGAATCATAACAAACCAGAAACTAATTCCTAACTATTTTGAATTTACACATTCCAACACTCCCCCTCAAGTTGGAGCAAAGATGTCAATCATGCCCAACTTGGTTGTTGCTTCTTGAAGTACTTTTCCTGACACTGCTTTAGTTAGGACGTCTACAAGTTGGTCTTCGAATCTAACAAATGGAAAGTTAATAATACCTTGATCCAAGTTTTCCTTTATGAAGTGTCTATCCACTTCAACATGTTTAGTTCTATCATGTTGAATTGGATTGTGAGCAATTGCAATTGCTGCACTGTTGTCACAATGAAGATCCATTGGCTGTTTGCAATTAATTCCCATGTCTTTGAGAACACTTCTAATCCATAGCAACTCACATACACCTTGAGCCATACCTCTATACTCAGCTTCTGCTCTTGATCTAGCCACCACTTTTTGTTTTTTGCTTCTCCATGTGACAAGATTGCCTTCCACAAATGTAAAATAACCAAAAGTTAACTGTCATGTCGTCTTGTCTCCTGCCCAGTTAGAATAAGTGAAGCCAATAATAGATAATGAATTATTTTTAGAGAACAACAGTCCTTTTCCTGGAGCTCCCATTAAATACCTCAAAATCCGATAAACTGCCTCCATATGATCTATAGTTGGAGAGTGCATGAATCTACTAACTACACTTACTGCATAAGATATATCTGGCCTAGTATGTGATAGATATATTAACCTTCCAACTAATCTTTGATATCTACTAATGTCAGTAGCAACTTGATCTGGATAAATGCCTAACTTATGATTCCTTTCAATTGGTGTTTCAACTGGTTTGCAGGCCAGCATTCCAATTTCATTTAAAATATCCATAGTATACTTCCTTTGAGAGAGAAATATGCCCTGCTGAGACCTTGATATTTCAATGCCCAAAAATATCTAAGTTTTCCTAGATCCTTCATCTCAAATTCAGAACTCGGGTATTTTTCTAATTTTTTTATTTCGCAATAATCATCCCCAGTCAAAATCATATCATCTACATAAACACTTAATGCAGTTACCTTTCCTTTCTGATATTTTATGAAGAGAGTGTGATCAGCATTGCTCTATTTGTATCTGAAATTCTTCATGGCTAGTGAGAACCTTCCAAACCATGCTCTAGGAGATTGTTCAACCCATATAGAGCCTTTCTTAGCTTGCATACTTCACGTTTTGCTCTGGTTTGTAGATTTAGTCCAGGTGGAAGCTCCATATAGACCTCTTCTTGTAATTCTCCATTCAAAAAAGCTTTCTTCACGTCAAATTTCTTGAGGGGCCAGCCACGGTTTGCTGCCAGTGATAGAAGTATCCGAATAGTATTTAATTTGGCTACCGGAGCAAAAGTGTCTTGATAATCTATCTTGTACTTTTGTGTAAATCCTTTGGCAACTAGTCTTGCCTTGTACCTGTCAATAGTTCCATCAGCTTTGAGTTTCAGGTTGAATACCCACTTACATCCGATTGCTTTTTTTCCTTGCGGCAAAGGAACAAGATCCCATGTTGAATTTTTTTTGAGAGCTTCTATTTCAACATCCATAGCTTCTTTCCAATTTGGGTTTGCCAAAGCTTCTTGTGTATTGTTAGGAATATGTACAGATGATAATTGATTTACAGCTAAAGCATATGATGCAGATATCCTATGAGTAGACACATAGTTGCTTATAGGGTATTTGGCTTTTGCTTTGGGGTCAGGTTCATATAGTGTCTTAGGGACACCTTTGTTGGGTCGGGCAGAGCATCTAACTTGTTGGATAGGAGAATTTGGAGAAGTAGCAGGAGAGGAATTAATAGATGTATTTTGAGAACATACCTCGGGTGATGGCTGTTGTGCAGGATCAGGAACATCTCTAGTGAACATTTCTGGTTGTGATGTTAAAGGAGGTGAGCTTATATCTGTGTCACATGCTTGGGGCAGCAGTAATAGTGGTGCTGGGATTTCAGCATAAAGTTCTTCTTCAACAGGTACTTGTCCTCCAAAAACCTTTGGTGATGTCTCCCCCTGAGGAGAAGGGCCAAGGACTCCCCCTGAGATAAAAAAGGGCTCCTCCTCATAAAAAGAAGCTTCTAGGGTGACATGGATTTTGTGTTGAACAGGGTCAAAGCAACGGTACCCTTTTTGTGAGGCTGAGTATCCAACAAATATGCATTTTGTTGCACATGGGTCGAGTTTGCTGCGTAATGCTTTAGGATTGTGGACAAAAATAGTACAACCAAATATGCGTGGCTCAAGGTTATTCATATGAGGGATAGAAAAATGGGAATGGAGGACAGTGTGAGGGGTTTTAAATTGAAGGACACTTGATGGGGTGCGGTTGATGAGATAGGCAGCGAAATGCACAGCTTCTCCCCAATATCTTGTAGGAACATTCATGCCAAATAGGGAAGCACGCGCAACTTCTAAGAGGTGCCTATTTTTCCGTTCAGCTAGACCATTTTGCTGAGGGGTGTGGGAGCACAAAGTTTGATGACGGATGCATGGTCAAGCAAGAAGGTGGTAAAGGTGTGTGACAAGTATTCCCCCCCATTGTCAGACTGGAGAACTTGGATTTTGGAATTGTATTGTGTGGTGACCATGGCATGAAAATGTTTGAAGGCAGTAAAAGCATCACTTTTTTTCGCAGCAGAGAAACCCAAGTCATTCGAGAGAATTCGTCAATAAATGTAATGAAATAGTAAGCTTTAGAAAATGAAGGGATGCGGGCACGGCTCTGTTACAGCCCGTTGTACACCGGTATTGTTTACATTAATTATGATATTAAGCGCAGTTACAATCACAGCAATTCATTTATAAAAATGAGGATAAACTTTTTCCGATTATTACGCGAACAGTAAAAGTATAAAAAACGTAATAATAAAAAGCTGTGATCGTAACTGAAACACTAGCAGAAGACTTACTTAACTATTTATACACTTTATTTTATCACATACAAGATACTAAGGGGTTCCCATAAACCCACTTAGCCAATTCTTCACTTTTTACGTTTTTACCACTTAACCGGACTTGCTAATTTGTTTTTCTATGAACAAAAACTAAAAATCCAAACTTAATCTCCAGATTATCTTTTTTCCTTATTCAATTACCTTTCTAACAAGCTATCACACACTCGATTCCGAGATCGTGAGCTCCGGTTATCGCCGTTTGAAGTTGGACAAACAACATTGCCTACCAACTCCAAAACAGCCTAAAACCTCCAAACTTCACTGATTAAACTGTACCTAACCACAAGGACACTGCCTCTCAAAATTTTACACCATAAACTAGACACCTCAAACTTCGATTTGATATATCGTACGCTTAATTTGACCAAGTAACGAAGCGGGAATTAATTTCCCAACACAGACCCGAATCTGCCCACTGGTGCTGGCCAGAACAGGGCAGTGTGTGACAACAGCTCCCATGGACTGCGCACACCACAAATGAACCTAGGCTTTTGACACAACGTAGGGGACATCTTAAGCTTCAAAATGGCGTATGGCACGTCCCAATCGGACCACTATGGAGAGAGATACGCTCCTCCAAAGTTCACCCAAAAACTGCCAATTCTACAGAAAATTCGCCAGAGTTTCCTTTGTATTTCCAAGAATTCCCAAATTTGCATAACCTGTTTAACACCACTGATACACCTGAAATCCAGCAAAATCCAATGGGTGGCACACACAAGGACCAACAACGCCTTGGGGCACTTACAACCCAATCCAATTTATACTTAAAACATAAACAGTTCACTTTAAATCCTTAACTCATTTCAATCACAAAAGTCCACTTACATGCAATTTCTCAACATAACATAAACCATAAATCTAATATCATTATGCCACTATACTTCTCAATTACATATCACATATTACAATTCATGCCTTTCACTTACATCTTTCAACATAAACTTAGAATGATAAATATGATACACTTAGGCAAAATATACATGATCTTCCTATGGGCCTCTTGCCCGCCACTCCTGTGCCACTGCTACCTCCTGAAATAAATGCCCCGAGACGGGGTGAGATATATGAATATATCTCAGTAACCAAGAGGTTCTGGAGAAAACTCCGCCCAATGGTTCACTTCGATGTATATCAATAATATAAAACAACATCACTGTTATAAAACGGGATAAAGCAAGGGATTTAGAGAAAGGGGGATATATATCAGAACAACTACGACATGCGGGATGGTAGCTACCAATACCACGCCATGTCCTCGGCTATACGCCTATGGGTACTACCCCTAGCGTGTTCAGAGAACAACCCACCAAGGTACCCCTTCCAACCATATACACCCGAGACAACCTAGTGTGCTCCTATCCGGATAACACACCACGACCCTGGGTCAACTGGAACTCCCTCTCGGAGACCTATCCAGTGGCAGTCCGGAAACACTTGCCCGAAGGCTAAAAATATCTATTGGCCAGAGATCTGGTACATAAGTACCCACTGTGATAATGCTCATGCTGTTCTACACTACTCATACACACTTCCTACCATTGCCATCAACTAGCAAGGTGGAACACAAAAAGGGGAACAAGCCCCAGTACCAAGAGGTTACCTTTCTTTTTCCTTTCATTGAGCTCCGCAGAACTCCACTTACAGCTTGATTCTCCGGGAACGCCTCCATCCACTTGATCCAGGACCAAGGGCAATCCACTGTTTCACTGTTCCAAGTCTATGTCCACGTACGGCAACCTGTACAACCATGCACAGCCGTTAGTTTCAGTCACAATACGTCAAAACGCGAAAACGTCAAATTCCTCTTCTCTCCCTCTAAGGTTCGGCCATCATAGGGTTATTTTAGGTTTTATTTTTCCAAATTTTCTTTCTCATTTTATTTCACTTACTTAGGTTACCAAAAGGCTAATTCAATCGTCGTTTCTCCGTTTTACGTCTTTTACGCATCGTTTGCTAAATCTTTCACTCTAGGCTCTTTTATGCCAAATGATACCACTCATTATTTTTCATTGATTCTTCCACTTTATAATCACAACACAACCCATCTAATTACCATTTAAAGCATGAAACATCATCCATGCAATTTACACAATATCATTTTACCTCTTTTTGCCTAAAGGCCGATTTGCTCACTAATTCACATCTAAGGAATTTCCATCAATTTTAACCACTCCACACCTCATATAATCCTATTATATCATCATACAATCATACAACCACTCACCAATACACTCCTAACACATTTTCAAAGTTCAAAGTCTTGACACCTCAAAATTTTACTAAGTTAAAATCAACATTTTTCACCAAAAAATTTCATAGCATTTCTAGCTTTAATACATCATTCTAAGACATTATCATCTAATAGACATTTTCCATTTGAGCTCTCTAACACCACAAATCAAACAAGCCCTCTTTAGGGTTCATAAACAATTTCAAAAATAAATCTTCAAATCAATCCATGAGAGGTGTTAAAACTTACCCACAATTGCTTCACAATTTCAAAAATAAATCTTCAAATCAACTCCAAATTCACAAAAATCTCAACATTTTCGTGGCTGTATATGCCCTTTATCTCATAATAGAGAGGGTTTTGAGGGAAACTAATCGGTGGAACGGGTTCGGATGATCGTTTCCATCGAATTTCAAGACAAGAATCGTTCGATTCGGTTAAGGAATGATGAAGTTATGAAGAAATCAATCAAAGAAACAAAAAAAACGAAAATGGAAGGGGGAGGGGCTGTTGGGAAGGAAGAATACGGGAAAGAAATGAGAGGAATAGTGTTTAAGAATTGTTTATTTGACTTTAAGTGGGTACCGGATCCCACGTGATTTAAAACTCACCCGAATTTCCCTCCGGTTATCACTAAAATTCACTATTTAAAAACCTAATGAGAAATTATAATTTTTCATCTTAACAAAATCCTTTAATTTTACTCACTCAGATAAAAATTTGGAGCTTTCCGGTTGTTCGGAAAAACACTGCTTTAAGGTACAGCGCGCTCCGTTGACAAACTTCCACAAATTGACTTAAATCCCTCAAATATTATCAGAAATCATATTTCCTATTTCTATGGACCATTTAAAATCAATATTTGAAACCTAGAGCTCAAAATTCCACTGGCACGTTTTACGGTGCAATCTTACTGCGGTATTTTTACACGCGAAAAACACTATTCACTGATTTTTCTGAAACTTGCCTATCCACTCAATTTTTCGTTCTGAATCCATTTCCAGGCTTATTTTTATCATCTGAGACCTCCTGCTCAATTTTTTACCTTCCTAGGGTTGCGTGTTGGCTAATTACCGTTTTGCCCTTTCTTTGTATTTTGGCCTATTCTTTGGGATTTTCACTAATCCTTCACTTAATTTCTCACTTAACACTTTAATTACTTATTTTAGAATTGTGAGGTGTTATAATCACCCCACCTTTTAGAATTTTGTCCGCAAAATTACATCTTAACGGTCCCGTAACACGGGGTGTAATCGAAAATCTCATTTCTGCGGTATCCATGATTACTTCGTCCTTTACAAACTTGATAACTTTGGGTATCTGACCCCTTAACTCATTATATCTTTCACTGTTTCCTTAAACCACTGTTGCTTTTTCACTCACTGTAGTTCATCATATACTCATTTTACACTTGTCATTTATGGCGCCCCGACCTTCAATTCGCAATACTTTAAGCTCTTCACGGCTTACAGTTACACTTTCACCAATTCATCGGTAATAGACGACCACATTACAATTTGTCTGTCTCACTTCATCTCATTTTCATCTTCATCTGTCTTTCTGTCCCAATGCCGTCCCCAAAAATCTCTAGTTGTTTCCATAATAGACTCTAACTGTTCTCATATATCTTCACACTTTCTTTAGCACTTAACTCTTTTCGCTGTCCTCACTATTTCAACCGTACTCAGACATACGAGTCCTTTCCACTACTGTTACTACTCTTATGATTTAGCTGTTTTCTTAGCTTTCACCGAAGCACATCCTTTCTAGTTTCCGGGGCACTTTGTCGTTTCTTATGATTCTGACTCACATTAACTTCCATACTCATATACTTTAATTTTCCTTGTCACGTGTCTTTACCTCTTCTTAGGTACTCATAACCATATCTTTCTCTTCATGATACAAAATTCACAATCCTCACAATAGTTTATCTCTTCGATTAACCTTTTAAGGTCTTTTAACCACATACACTCTTGAATCTTTCCATCTAGTAATCATATTCATAATTTACTTTCACTATTACTCTTTTCATTAACTGAACCATCTCCACTTTATCAACTCAGCCAGCTCAATTTCATACTCAGACCTCTCACAGTCTAAACACAACACTCATCGATGACCTCCATATCGAGGACTCATGCTTAATATTTTCACCCACTAACTATTTTCAACTTTCATTCCACTTCGATGTTACAACTTAACCTTATGTTCCACTCATTTATACTACTTTCTCATAATCATCATCATTTAATCCTGGATATCAAACTCAAAACACTATTACTTATAGCTTTACTCACTTCCACTTAACACTTTGGAACAAATCAATTTCCGACCCACTTCACTATTAACTGATGGACTATTCAACATGCCATATCTCTCATATACAAGTCCTATTCACTAGGAATCCTTGACACCCAACTATCAATTCACTTAAAATTCATTCCATCATTGCTACCACTTCTACAATTTACCACCAGTTGGTATATCAGTTTCTCAGAATATTCAAAATTACCACTAACACTAGTCCATACCTCATTAGTACTTAATCAAAACATCATCAACATTGTGCCTTTTCCACACACTTTCCACCATAAGTGGCATATGCGATTACATACAACATTTCTCGATCTACTTTACTAGCAAAACCAAGCTATTCACTTTTTGGTAATCAATTACAACTATAGTTCCCACCTATGAATACACGTTCGCACTTGACTCTATTTCAATTTATCTTTTCCTTAGGGCTCACACTTTACTGTTTTAACCTGAAATCTTGATCATCACTAGCCTTCCTAGAAGGACACTTACTCATTCTGTCAACTTTAACTCACTTATCATCCCTTTTTGGTCATAAGACGAGGGTTCCAACTAACTTACTACTTCACTTAGAGACAAAATTTATTTCATCAAACTTTCTTTACACCCACAATAGTGCTTCACTATCACACTTCGAAGTTCTTGCACACTAAGCCACAACTCTTATATCCAAACCTGACATACTATTGTCCATTTACAAATATATAACCTCGCATCTTGCGTTAACCATATGGAAAAACTCTCCCAATACAGTGGGTAACAACATTCACAGGTTTAACCCCTCGAGCTCTTGCTGTCCTAAGGGCCCCAGATGCCATGACTCACAGATCAGAGAATCCACCCATATGATCCATACCGTAAAAACGACTTACTACTAGCTGTCTCTATTCTAAGGCATCCCCCCAAATGTTTCTTCTTTGAGCAATTACATAAATTATCTCCACCATACTAACCGTTACACCAATGTGGAATACTCCCTCGTTTCTCATCACTCATATCAAATACTACTAGTCTCCGGGAACTTAACCCGCACAGAGATAACTATACGCTCCCGACACATAGGTCCCGCTGAGATCTTCGTACTATCAAATCATATTACATGCACCCAGTGCACAGAGAAATTTATACTCATAATACATCTGTATATAACAGCAAACTGGTACACCGTGCACTCTCGATCACACATGAACCCAGTCCATTTGGTGTTTGTATCACCTCTGTATATAACATCAAAACTGTTATGTATTACCACATGGGCTGCCCCCATACTCTTAGTCGTAGTGGTATAATATACACCTGCTACATATAAGTTAATTCATCTTACTCTCTCGTGTCATTCTTCTCACTGGCAGTTTACTTTCGTTTCGGTGACCCCTCTGACCTGGTTTATAACATAGTCGCGGTTATAATAATCCACATTCTCTTCATAATTTCGTACACGTTTTCTAACTCGTAATAGTTCCTTCTGTCTTGTTACCGTTCAGTCCGTAGTCCATTATCTCTTCCTTGCTTATTCTTCTCACAGATTGTTTACTCTTTTATATTGACTAATCACTTGCCATGGTTCATAACATAATCCCTAATCCATAATTGTTAAATTTTCTCAAAGTTCTGTACACATCTCAAATCTCTCAGTATAAGTTTCACATTTCCCATCACACAGGGATCTTCCAATCTTTTCGTCGAATCACAGATAACTACTTCACCTCAATCCTTGCACTGAATTTATACCTCAGTTCACTAACAAATCTTATCATTTTCATCTTGAATTACACATTAACTCTTTTGCTGACCACAATATTCCACACTCTCTGCACACTTTACACATCAGTTCTTTCATTAACCTCTGACTTTCGCACTTTATTGCCACTTGGTTCCTATACTAATCACTTGATTTCACATTAAGTTTTACCTTCACTCATTCTCTAATCATACCATCTCAACTTATTGTTATGCAACAATAACTCACAACTTATGCCACCGTTCTAGTCCATTGCCCGTCACGGCTCACATAACATATGCTCAATACTGTAGAGCAACTCATCAATTTTCCTGATCACTTCCACCCTTGGTGGTTGTAGAATATCTCTTTACCTTGTTAATACCTTTACTCCGTCTATCACTCCGTATCAAATACCAATATTTTCATAAGTGCACTACTATTAGTAGTACATATACATATACCACCAGATCGTAATTTCTTTACAATTCTCATTACTTTCGTACAATTTACTGCACATCTCAACCATCCTGTTCCTTTATCACTGATATGTCTGCCAATCTGAGTCGACATCCACTAAATGCAATAGTGCCTTCATGGTACATATATCTTGTGTCATCCATGGCGATTCCTTCACTTTTCCTCATACATATTACACATAATAATATACTCATCATTAGTTCACCTCACTTGTGTTTAGTCAACACTACCTCTTTATGGAATTCACTCCCATATTTCAATGCCTCTCATATTACCAATCTACCAGCATCATACTTTCAAGTGGTCAAATCTCGTAGGATTACTCATCGAAAATTCTATTTGCTTCTCTGCTTGAACCATCCCAATTCATTCAAGTGCACCGCACTTGTCCTGGTATCATAACTGCTAATCAAACATGACGTATTTAACTCACACATACGAATATCTGTTCCCTTTTCTCAATAATTCTTCAGGTTCAAAACCTCTCGCCTTGCTGAAGTCTATTCACCAAGACCACTTGTACATAATTGTCTTACTATTCTACACATATACTTGGAATTTCACCAATCTCATAAGTTCATCTCTGTTATATGTTCATTTTTCATAGTACTGCAAAGTTCATCTATGCTCATATTGTACATATCATAAATTGTACACCACTGTTGCTTATAATACACTTTTCTCTTGACTTACATCGAAGTCAGATATAATATTTATGTCTGTTCTTTTATGCCTTCTAATATTCATACTTGACTTACTGCCATCCTTTGTCCATGGAGCAATTAACACTGCAGCCACAACATCAGGCTAAAGACTCACACTCGGTGCTTCAAGGTTACTACACAGGCTTCTTACGATGACCACAGATGTAACACAAAGGAATGGATTGATCAGACCCACACTAAGGAATTACATATACAGTAATCGATAAGAATCTACATACAACTATGTAGCACATAACACATCTATATATAATATCAGAGTTCCCTAACAAAACTGCTCTGATACCATAAAATGTAACAGCCCGTTGTACACCGGTATTGTTTACATTAATTATGATATTAAGCGCAGTTACAATCACAGCAATTCATTTATAAAAATGAGGATAAACTTTTTCCGATTATTACGCGAACAGTAAAAGTATAAAAAATGTAATAATAAAAAGCTGTGATCGTAACTGAAACACTAGCGGAAGACTTACTTAACTATTTATACACTTTATTTTATCACATACAAGATACTAAGGGGTTCCCATAAACCCACTTAGCCAATTCCTCACTTTTTACGTTTTTACCACTTAACCAGACTTGCTAATTTGTTTTTCTATGAACAAAAACTAAAAATCCAAACTTAATCTCCAGATTATCTTTTTTCCTTATTCAATTACCTTTCTAACAAGCTATCACACACTCGATTCCGAGATCGTGAGCTCCGGTTATCGCCGTTTGAAGTTGGACAAACAACATTGCCTACCAACTCCAAAACAGCCTAAAACCTCCAAACTTCACTGATTAAACTGTACCTAACCACAAGGACACTGCCTCTCAAAATTTTACACCATAAACTAGACACCTCAAACTTCGATTTGATATATCGTACGCTTAATTTGACCAAGTAACGAAGCGGGAATTAATTTCCCAACACAGACCCGAATCTGCCCACTGGTGCTGGCCAGAACAGGGCAGTGTGTGACAACAGCTCCCATGGACTGCGCACACCACAAATGAACCTAGGCTTTTGACACAACGTAGGGGACATCTTAAGCTTCAAAATGGCGTATGGCACGTCCCAATCGGACCACTATGGAGAGAGATACGCTCCTCCAAAGTTCACCCAAAAACTGCCAATTCTACAGAAAATTCGCCAGAGTTTCCTTTGTATTTCCAAGAATTCCCAAATTTGCATAACCTGTTTAACACCACTGATACACCTGAAATCCAGCAAAATCCAATGGGTGGCACACACAAGGACCAACAACGCCTTGGGGCACTTACAACCCAATCCAATTTATACTTAAAACATAAACAGTTCACTTTAAATCCTTAACTCATTTCAATCACAAAAGTCCACTTACATGCAATTTCTCAACATAACATAAACCATAAATCTAATATCATTATGCCACTATACTTCTCAATTACATATCACATATTACAATTCATGCCTTTCACTTACATCTTTCAACATAAACTTAGAATGATAAATATGATACACTTAGGCAAAATATACATGATCTTCCTATGGGCCTCTTGCCCGCCACTCCTGTGCCACTGCTACCTCCTGAAATAAATGCCCCGAGACGGGGTGAGATATATGAATATATCTCAGTAACCAAGAGGTTCTGGAGAAAACTCCGCCCAATGGTTCACTTCGATGTATATCAATAATATAAAACAACATCACTGTTATAAAACGGGATAAAGCAAGGGATTTAGAGAAAGGGGGATATATATCAGAACAACTACGACATGCGGGATGGTAGCTACCAATACCACGCCATGTCCTCGGCTATACGCCTATGGGTACTACCCCTAGCGTGTTCAGAGAACAACCCACCAAGGTACCCCTTCCAACCATATACACCCGAGACAACCTAGTGTGCTCCTATCCGGATAACACACCACGACCCTGGGTCAACTGGAACTCCCTCTCGGAGACCTATCCAGTGGCAGTCCGGAAACACTTGCCCGAAGGCTAAAAATATCTACTGGCCAGAGATCTGGTACATAAGTACCCACTGTGATAATGCACATGCATGCTCATGCTGTTCTACACTACTCATACACACTTCCTACCATTGCCATCAACTAGCAAGGTGGAACACAAAAAGGGGAACAAGCCCCAGTACCAAGAGGTTACCTTTCTTTTTCCTTTCATTGAGCTCCGCAGAACTCCACTTACAGCTTGATTCTCCGGGAACGCCTCCATCCACTTGATCCAGGACCAAGGGCAATCCACTGTTTCACTGTTCCAAGTCTATGTCCACGTACGGCAACCTGTACAACCATGCACAGCCGTTAGTTTCAGTCACAATACGTCAAAACGCGAAAACGTCAAATTCCTCTTCTCTCCCTCTAAGGTTCGGCCATCATAGGGTTATTTTAGGTTTTATTTTTCCAAATTTTCTTTCTCATTTTATTTCACTTACTTAGGTTACCAAAAGGCTAATTCAATCGTCGTTTCTCCGTTTTACGTCTTTTACGCATCGTTTGCTAAATCTTTCACTCTAGGCTCTTTTATGCCAAATGATACCACTCATTATTTTTCATTGATTCTTCCACTTTATAATCACAACACAACCCATCTAATTACCATTTAAAGCATGAAACATCATCCATGCAATTTACACAATATCATTTTACCTCTTTTTGCCTAAAGGCCGATTTGCTCACTAATTCACATCTAAGGAATTTCCATCAATTTTAACCACTCCACACCTCATATAATCCTATTATATCATCATACAATCATACAACCACTCACCAATGCACTCCTAACACATTTTCAAAGTTCAAAGTCTTGACACCTCAAAATTTTACTAAGTTAAAATCAACATTTTTCACCAAAAAATTTCATAGCATTTCTAGCTTTAATACATCATTCTAAGACATTATCATCTAATAGACATTTTCCATTTGAGCTCTCTAACACCACAAATCAAACAAGCCCTCTTTAGGGTTCATAAACAATTTCAAAAATAAATCTTCAAATCAATCCATGAGAGGTGTTAAAACTTACCCACAATTGCGTCACAAGACTCCTCCTAGAACTCCACAAGCAATGGCTCAAGAAATCAACTCCAAATTCACAAAAATCTCAACATTTTCGTGGCTGTATATGCCCTTTATCTCATAATAGAGAGGGTTTTGAGGGAAACTAATCGGTGGAACGGGTTCGGATGATCGTTTCCATCGAATTTCAAGACAAGAATCGTTCGATTCGGTTAAGGAATGATGAAGTTATGAAGAAATCAATCAAAGAAACAAAAAAAACGAAAATGGAAGGGGGAGGGGCTGTTGGGAAGGAAGAATACGGGAAAGAAATGAGAGGAATAGTGTTTAAGAATTGTTTA
The DNA here is from genome assembly GCA_032173675.1 of Gastrolobium villosum. Lineage (NCBI taxonomy): Eukaryota > Viridiplantae > Streptophyta > Magnoliopsida > Fabales > Fabaceae > Gastrolobium > Gastrolobium villosum. The sequence goes on along the minus strand of JAVKPL010008970.1, from coordinate 14,527 downwards.
TTTGACTTTAAGTGGGTACCGGATCCCACGTGATTTAAAACTCACCCGAATTTCCCTCCGGTTATCACTAAAATTCACTATTTAAAAACCTAATGAGAAATTATAATTTTTCATCTTAACAAAATCCTTTAATTTTACTCACTCAGATAAAAATTTGGAGCTTTCCGGTTGTTCGGAAAAACACTGCTTTAAGGTACAGCGCGCTCCGTTGACAAACTTCCACAAATTGACTTAAATCCCTCAAATATTATCAGAAATCATATTTCCTATTTCTATGGACCATTTAAAATCAATATTTGAAACCTAGAGCTCAAAATTCCACTGGCACGTTTTACGGTGCAATCTTACTGCGGTATTTTTACACGCGAAAAACACTATTCACTGATTTTTCTGAAACTTGCCTATCCACTCAATTTTTCGTTCTGAATCCATTTCCAGGCTTATTTTTATCATCTGAGACCTCCTGCTCAATTTTTTACCTTCCTAGGGTTGCGTGTTGGCTAATTACCGTTTTGCCCTTTCTTTGTATTTTGGCCTATTCTTTGGGATTTTCACTAATCCTTCACTTAATTTCTCACTTAACACTTTAATTACTTATTTTAGAATTGTGAGGTGTTATAATAATTATATGCAATTTTATAATTTATATTAAAAAATATAAACATACTTAAATATAAAAAAAAAGATAAAAATTTCAAATATTTTAATATAAAAAAATAGTAAATGACATATTATTATTCAATAAAAGATCAAACAAAAATAAAATGATCGTGATACGGGACTTTAGGTTAAGAAAATGATATCTCTAAATATAAATCAATTCAAAATTTTCTGAATAGCATAATTGAGATAATATTAGTGTTATAGGTACTAATTAATTAATAAGCAAAAAAAATATTCAAATATATCTATTATGATATTTTTGATCTATATCTCACGACATCGAATCACATGAATAGATTTAGCAAAAATGAATATAGTGAATATATTTGTCATTTCTTGATATCTCTTTTTTGATTTAAAATTGTGGTATAACATTGTGAAAAGTACTAGTAGTGTTATTGATTAATTGGGAAAAGTAAATTCTTTATGAGGGAATTAACAAAGTATGCATCAATCATAAAATTAACGAGTATTGCTTACAATTAAAAAAAATATAACGAATATTTACATTATTTGAATTATATTTATTAAATTTTGAATTTGAAAGATATCCTTTTAATTACATTCCAAGTTAAACATAATTTTCCCTGTTTATTTTAAATTTTGTTTTGATTTTTATCATATTTCCCTCTTTATTTACAACTCTATATTGTCGTAATCGGAAAAGCAAATTTTTCAACAAAGCATATAAATTTATATTGAAGTCAATTGATTCAAAGATCCAAATAAGTAATGATTACAACAACGACACTTCTCTTCATTTCGTTGTTCATTGCCACCTATGTAGCACCGATACCGACATGGGACACATCACGATAAATTCTAAAAAATAAATTCACACGTTCACGTTTTAATATTAAATAATATTTTTAATTTACATAGTGTAAATTATATTTAATACTCAATAATTTAACAAAAAAATGAATCTAAAATTATAATATTCATAAATTTTGCAAAGAAACATAAGATATCCCAAATATTTATATTAAACTCAATAAAATAGTATCGTAATCCAACGAATCTAACAGTTGGAACTAAAAACTCAACGCAACCTTTAAACCTTTTTTGAATTTCTATAACGCGTGTTGGAGTGTCGGGGAGTGTCGGAGTGTCCGAGAGTGTCGGGAAATGTCGGACACTACACGTCAGGATTTTTTGAAGTGTCGGTGCTTCATAGATTGCCACAATCTATCAGTAAGACGACAAAAGTAACATTCAATACTTTCCGATAATACAGTCAAGCAACAATATTGATGGAACACAATATATAACATAACACATACACAAATAATTCTGATACACAAAGCTTAGTCATTTGATTTGGTATTTTTAATATTTACTTGACATACAAGCACGATATTGACGTTAATCTGCTTACAATGTTATGTCCCAATTTAACGATATCAATGATATTTACTTGTTCTTATATTATATTTTAATCAACCTTTTGGGTGTTAACCAAAAAACCTACGAATAAAAAGCAGCCTCACTATATCAAAGTTGTGGTTTTTAACATTTCGTGAACAGTACGAGCTTGCTCATACTGAACAGAGAGTATGCCACAAATGCCAACTACACTCAATATCATACCTACAGTTTTGAATCCAGGGAATGTAAAACACTCAACACAACTAAAACATAGGTAAAGAACCCCCCAACAGAAGACAACTATAAACAAGATAGAAAACAAGTATACTTACTCACTAGGTAGAATGCAAAAAAGAAACAAAACTACCACATAAAAATGGACACTTGCTAAAACAAGACAGAAAGTGTGGGAACAACTTTAAAAATACCACAGCTTCTCTTATGAAAAAAAGGATATTTCAAAAGCTCACATCAGAAACTAAGAACTCAAATGACCAAATACTAAAATGGGAAGAAGCCATTCCCATTTTCGTAAAAAGAGAGCAAAATGCCATATCACAAATATTCATTAAAAAAATTGAAGTTAGCGAGCCAAGGAAAACAAATGACTATGGAGAACCACATAAGCAAATCGATTTGTTGGTGAAAAACACAAATTGAATTAAAGAAAAGGGCACAGTCAAGCTTACCGAGAACCAACCACACCAGCGTAAGAGGAAATAGTAGATTTCGAAGACACCAAACCTAGGTTTCGATGTGTGCTGCGTTGATTAAAAAAAATAAGTCAGCCAACCAAGAAAGACAACTGACAGTGGAGAACCACAAAGCAAGTTGATTTGTTGGTGAATAACACAAATCGAAGTCAAGAACAAACCACGAAGCTTATCGAGAACCAACCAAAGCAGCGCAAGATGAAATATGAAGACAGTCACCAAACCTAGGTTTTGATGTGAGATGAGATATTTTTGTCTCACAATTTGTTTTGCTACTTTCCCTTGATTTTGGATTTCTTAAATAGCATATGATTTTTGGTAATATGAAATGAGAGTTTTTTTTGTAAACCAAAATACTAGTAAATGAAGGTATACAGGAAATGTTAGATTTTAGATTTTAAAGATTAGAGAAACATAAGTCTGGGAACTCTTGGAAGATAACATTAAATCTAAAATATAGATAAAAATATACTTTTATATATTATTTCCTAGATTTAAATATTATTTCTTATCTTTTTTTTGTATCATTTAAAATCTAAAATATAAATAAAATATGTGTTATCTTTCCATATCTTTGAGAAACATAAATCTGCAACTTTGTTTATTGATTACTTAAGATATGAAAAAAAGATTTGCACCAAAAAGGAAAGATATGAAAAAAAGATATAAGCACTCTTTTTGATGTTTTCTTGCCACGTCCAATCCTATAAAAGACACCCTCAACAGCAAAATTATACATTACCAAAATTGATTGTTTTCTTTTTTCTTGTTTTTTCTACTCAAACTCTCTTCGATGGCAGAACCCAAAAAGTCAATTGTCGGTAAGTTTTACAAAGGTGGTGCAAAACGTTCAAGAACAGTCCAAGAAGAGTGCCAACAATTGGAGATCGCTGATTTTCGTTACAAGAAAATGAGAAACGAGACTTCTGAAATTTCTCCCCCATTGGGAATGAGTAGAACAACTGAACAACACCCACCAACAAAATCTTTCATCAAAGAAAACTCTAGAAGAATGTCAAGAACTGCATCCCAAGTTCGTGAGTTGAAGAAGGAAGGTGCAGAATGCAAGAAAGAGAAGAAACAAAGGGAAAATAACATGGACAGAAACAAAAAGATACAGTGTTGGGTGATCTTGAAGAGGTTGATGGTAGGAAAAGATGGTTGGGCTTTCAAAGAAGCTCTTGATGTTAAGGTCTTGGAGTTTCTTGATAACTTTGAAGCTGTATCCAAGCCAATAGGTTTGAAGGATATTGAGTACAAATTAAACAATTATTTGTATTACAAACCTGAGGAATTTGCATATGATATGAGGCTTGTATTTTCATATGCACTGCTATATCCTTGGAGGAGTGAGATTCACATGATTGCGACGAGGGTTAGTAAGAATTTTGAGAGGAGTTGGGAATCTTTGAAGAAAAAGTGGATATTTGAGGAAAGAAAAGGAAAGAAAAGTATGTCCAAATGTTGATACAGAAGGTGCAGACATTTGAATCAAGTTGTTTAAACCTGCTTAGAGTGTCGTGTTTGTACAAACTTATTCTTGAATTACTAGGTTATTGAATTTGTTTCCTTCTGAGTTTTATTAAAATGTTGATCCTGTTTTTTTTTGTTTCTGTTTTAATTGCATAAGCAAAATGTACGCATAACCATTTAAACCGACTATTAGCCCCTTGTGTTTGGACCAATGTTATTAAAACCGGCCCAGTCATTGACTCGGTCGAGGTACTAGGCCACTGGTTCAACCAGTGGGTCACTGGTTGTAACAGCCCATTGTACACCGGTATTGTTAACATTAATTATGATATTAAGCGCAGTTACAATCACAACAGTTCATTTATAAAAATGCGAGTAAACTTTTTCCGATTGTTACGCGAATAGTAAAAGTATAAAAGGCGTAATAATAAAAAGCTGTGACCGTAACTGAAACACTAGCGGAAGACTTTCTTAACTATTTATACACTTTATTTTATCACATACAAGATACGAAGGGGTTCCCATAAACCCACTTAGCCAACTCCTCACTTTTTACGTTTTTACCACTTAACCAAACTTGCTAATTTGTTTTTCTACGAACACAAAATAAAAATGCAAACTTAAACTCCATGTTATCTTTTTTCCTTATTCAATTACCTTTCTAACAAGCTATCACACACTCGATTCCGAGCTCGTGAGCTCCGGTTATCGCCGTTTGAAGATGGACAAACAACATTGCCTACCAACTCCAAAACAGCCTAAAACCTACAATCTTCATGGAATAAACTGTACCTAACCGCCCAACCAATGACTCTCAAACTTTTACACCATAAACTAGACACCTCAAACTTCGATTTGATATATCGTATGCTTAATTTGACCAAGTAACGAAGCAGGAATTAATTTCTCAAAACTACCTCAAATCTGCCAACAAAACAGGGCAGAACAGGGCAGTATGTTACAACAGCCCCCATGGGCTGCTCACACCACCAATGAACCTAGGCTTTTGATACAACGTAGGGGACATCTTAAGCTTCAAAATGGCGTATGGCACGTCCCAATCGGACCACTATGGAGAGAGATACGCTCCTCCAAAGTTCACCCAAAAACTGCCAATTCTACAGAAAATTCGCCAGAGTTTCCTTTGTATTTCCTAAAATCCCGAAATTTGCATAACCTGTTTAACACCACTAATACACCTGAAATCCAGCAAAATCCAATGGGTGGCACACACAAGGTCCAACAACGCCTTGGGGCTCTTACAACCCAATCCAATATACACTTAAAACATAAGCAGTTTACTTTTCAATCCTTTATAGTTTTAATAACTAACATTCAATTTCATGCATAAACCATAATGCAGATAATCATAAACCTACAATAGGCCTAAAGCCCTTCCATCATATTACATACATCCATGGTACATTTACAACACTGGATTACATTTACATTTACAACTTTAACTTCAAACTACAATTATTTACATATTACACTTCACTTGCCAAATAAATTCATAAACTAAAATGACATGATAGCTAAACTCTACACCACTGCTCCACTCGTCCTCATGCGGGCTTCTTGCCCGCTGCTCCATATCCACTGGTACACCCTGAAATAATGCCCCGAGACGGGGTGAGATATACGGATATATCTCAGTAACCAAGAGGTTCTGGAGAAAACTCCGCCCAATGGTTCACTTCGATGTATATCAATAGCATAAAAACAACACCACTGTTATAAAACGGGATAAAGCAAGGGATTTAGAGAAAGGGGGAATATATCAGAACAACTACGACATGCGGGATGGTAGCTACCAATACCACACCATGTCCTCGGCTATACGCCTATGGGTACTACCCCTGGCGTGTTCATAGAACAACCCACCAAGGTACCCCTTCCAACCATATACACCCGAGACAACCTAGTGTGCTCCTATCCGGATAACACACCACGATCCTGGGTCAACTGGAACTCCCTCTCGGAGACCTATCCAGTGGCAGTCCGGAAACACTTGCCCGAAGGCTAAAAATATCTACTGGCCAGAGATCTGGTACATAAGTACCCACTGTGATAATGCACATGCATGCTCATGCTGTTCTACACTACTCATACACACTTCCTACCATTGCCATCAACTAGCAAGGTGGAACACAAAAGGGGAACAAGCCCCAGTACCAAGAGGTTACCTTTAAAAAGCTCAATTCCAAGCTTGCTTGAATTTCACGTATTTAATCCAATGCCTCTAAACTTGTTCTTCAACCTATATACCATCAAATTACATTATATCAATTCATGCCACCACACAAGTCAAAGACAATTACCCCAATGTTTTCAAGGTTTAATACATATTAACTCATCTTTCAAAACCACAAGTTAATACAAGTTTCCAAACTAACCATCTATATAGCATATACTTAAATTTACTTGCTAAATGTAATCAAACACTTATGTGAATTTACTTTCATTCCTAGGTCAATTACTCCTATAGTGGCTGAATTGCACCACTTAGAAACTCCAAGAATCTGACTTGTTTTCCTATTCATATACCTTAGTTCATTCCTTGTTTGATCACTAAGTAGTCTTATATAAATTATTACATAACTTTTTCATCAAAAATCTAACATAAACATAGTCTCATCCTAGACTTAATTAAGATTTCACACTTTATCTTTGGTTCAAATACTTGCCAATCATCATCAAATGTCCTAAGGATCATTGTTTTACATGATCAATGAATTAGACAATTTTTTTTTTTTTAGTAAGATAAAGGGGCAAAAGCCCAAAGAAAAACTACAAACAAACAGACACTACAACCAGAGCCAACAACCGCTCCAGGGCACCAGGGGGATCTCTATGAACACACCTTACACAATTAATTCTAAAGGGCCGAAATACACACTCTTTTTACAACATCAACATCCTGTGCCATTTTAATCACGAAAATTTCATCTTCACTCCGATTCCCCTGAATTCTTGATATGTTATAGTAGACACTTAAGGCTTTAATTTGGCGCAAACCACACTCCATTTGGAGTCTTGTAGCTTCAGATATGAATTTTTAAATATAACAGCCCCTATGTTGATCCGAAACGGTCCAAAAGGTTCTTTTGAAATTCCTATACTTCATTCTTTTTACAAACCAACTCTAAATCATATTACACTTATATTTTCACATACAAACTTGATTAAACACATCCTTTAACTATTTTATCACATGATGGCCGATTTGCCTAGCTTAAGGTTTAATGAATTCTCTTTCAATTTTTCCATCACTTGAACCTTCATCAATGCATATACTATCTTTTATTTCTGTTAGACATATTATCAAACACTTGGTGTGCATACTTTTACACACAAAATCTGAACCATATAGGGTCCATTAAACTCATGCCTTTTGTGATTTCAATTTCTTTTTGTAGGAGAGAAGACCAATCCATCACAACAACTCATTAACCAACCTAAACATCAATAAATCCACTTAAATTCATCATCAAACCAACATTAAAATATCATCATAAACAGCCCCAAATGCAGAAAACCTAATATAAAATCCATGGAATTAATCAAGGAAAGATAGTTTAATCACCTTTTAATGCTTCTAGGAGACTAATTCATCAACTTCTTATCAAATGGACATGAAAACACATCATATAACCAAGAGGGCAGCTGCTGGTCGCTGGACATAAGGAGGAAGAACTCATCATATAAAGCTCCTAAGGATGAACAAGTTGGTAGGTTAGGTTCCTTAGGTTACTAGCTTGAAGTTTTGTGAAGTCATCTATGGAAGAAAATGATTAGAAGACATGTTGCCAAGCTTTCTTGCTCACAAGGTGCACACGGTTTTTTTTTTTTGGAGAAGGAAAGAGTGCAGGTTCGTGTGAAAAAAGAGAGAAGAAGAACGCCTAATACTAGTGGAATTCACTAAAGACACTAGTTTTGACTTTCTAGTCTTTAACTTGAATCTTATTGGCTAATCCTTTTCTAACTTATTAAATTCATCTTATTGACTCCCTTAGAAGAAGCATGCAACGTATAATACAAAGAAAAAAACAATAGAAGAACCGACTTTGAAGAAAGAAAATCTGTTTTATTCTAACATCCAATTGAAATTTAGACTACATTTTGCTTATTTGCAAAATAGTCCCTAAACTTATGAATATTTGTATATTGACCCTAAACTTATTAATTATTAATATTAAGGTCTTATTAGACTTGCTTGACATGAATTGTATCATTGTATATATTGTCATGATAACTTCATGATCAATGAACCATTACTTGACATAATTCGTCACAATTTCCTTAAACACAACTTAATCTACTAAACTCATGCTTGATTTTCTTAATTAACCTGACTTGATAATGAGAGTTGTTATATTCACCCCACCTTTTAGAATTTTGTCCGCAAAATCAAATCATACTCGTCCGCTAACTCAGGACATAGCCGGAGAATCTCATCCTCCCATTCCCAAGTAGCATCCTCAGGTGCGTATCTTTACCATTTTACTTTTGCACTTAACTCTTTTCGCTGTCCTCACTGTTTCAACCATACTCAGACATACGAGTCCTTTCCATTACTGTTACTACTCTTATGATTTAGCTGTTTTCTTAGCTTTCATCGAAGCACATCCTTTCTAGTCTCCAGGGAACTTTGTCGTTTCTTATGATTCCGACTCACATTAACTTCTATACTCATATACTTTATTTTTCCTTGTCACATGTCTTTACCTCTTCTTAGGTACTCATAACCACATCTTTCTCTTCATGATACGAAATTCACAATCCTCACAATAGTTTATCTCTTTGATTAACCTTGTAAGGTTCTTTACCCACAATACACTCCTGAATTTTTTCTATCTACTAATCATATTCATAATTTACTCTCACTGTTACTCTTTTCATTAACTGAACCATCTCAACTTTATCAACTCAGTCAGCTCAATTATACACTCAGACATCTCACAGTCTAGACACAACACTCATCAATGACCTCCATATCGAGGACTCATGCTTAATATTTTCACCCACTAACTATTTTCGACTTTCATTCCACTCCGATGTTACAACTTAACCTTATGTTCCACTCATTTATACATCTTTCTCGTAATCATCATCATTTAATCCTGGATGTCAAACTCAAAACACTGTTTCTTTACAGCTTTACTCACTTCCACTAAACACTTTGGAACGACTCATATTTCCGACCCACTTCACTATTAATTGATGGACTATTCAAAATGCCATATCTCTCATATACAAGTCCTATTCGCTAGGAATCCTTGACACTCAATTATCAATTCACTTAAAATTCATTCCATCATTGCTACCACTTCTACAATTTACCACCAGTTGGTATATCAGTCTCTCAGAATATTCAAAACTACCACTAACACTAGTCCATACCTCATTAGTACTTAATCAAAACATCATCAACATTGTGCATTTTCCACACACTTTCCACCATAAGTGGCATATACGATTACATATAACACTTCTCAATCTACTTTACCAGCAAAACCAAGCTATTAACTTTTTGGTAATCAATTACAACTATAGTTCCCATCTATTAATACACGTTCGCACTTGACTCTATTTCAATTTATCTTTTACTTAGGGCTAACACTTTACTGTTTTTACCTGAAATCTTGATCATCACTAGCCTTCCTAGAAGGACACTTACTCATTCTGTCAACTTTAACTCACGTGATCATCCCTTTTTGGTCATAAGACGAGGGTTCCAACTAACTTACTACTTCACTTAGAGACAAAATTTATTTCATCAAACTTACTTTACACCCATAATAGTGCTTCACTATCACACTTCGAAGTTCTTGCACACTAAGCCACAACTCTTATATCCAAACCTGACATACTATTGTCCATTTACAAATATATGACCTCGCATCTTGCGTTAACCATATGGAAAAACTCTCCCAATACAGTGGGTAACAACATTCACAGGTTTAACCCCTCAAGCTCTTTCTGTCCTAAGGGCCCCAGATGCCATGACCCACCGATCAGAGAATCCACCCATATGATCCATGCCGTAAAAATGACTTACTACTAGCTGTCCCTATTCTAAGGCATCCCCAAAATGTTTCTTCTTTGTCCATTTACATAAATTATCTCTACCATACTAATCGTTACACCAATGTGGAACACTTCCTCGTTTCTCACTACTCATATCAAATACTACTAGTCTCCGGGAACTTAACCCGCACAGAGATAACTATACGCTCCTGACACATAGGCCCCACTGAGATCTTCCTACTATCAAATCATATTACATGCACCCAGTGCACAGAGAAATTTATACTCATAATATATCTGTATATGACGGCAAAACTGATACTTCGTACACTCCCGATCACACATGAACCCAGTCCATTTGGTGTCTGTATCACCTCTGTATATAACATCAAAACTGTTCTGTATTACCACATGGGCTGCCCCCATACTCTTAGTAGTAGTGGTATAATATACACCTGTTATATATAAGTTAATTCATCTTGCTCTCTCGTGTCATTCTTCTCACTGGTAGTTTACTTTCGTTTCGTTGACCCCTCTGACCTGGTTTATAACATAGTCGCGGTTGTAATAATCCACATTCTCTTCGTAATTTCGTACACGTTTTCTAACTCGTAATAGTTCCTTCTGTCTTGTTACCGTTCATTCCGTAGTCCATTATCTCTTCCTTGCTTATTCTTCTCACAGATTGTTTACTCTTTCACTTTGACTGTTCACTTGCCATGGTTCATAACATAATTTCTATTCCATAATCCCTAAATTTTCTCAAAGTTCTGTACACATCTCACATCTCTTAGTATAAGTCTCATATTTCCCATCACACAGGGATCTTCTAATCATTTCCGTCGAATCACAGAGGACTACTTCACGTCAATCCTTGCACTGAAATTTACATTAACCCTTTGCACTCAAAACTACTCGTCCGTTCTTGCACTGACAATTATACCTCAGCTCACTAACAAATCTTATCATTTTCATCTTGTCATTACACATTAATTCCTTTGCTGACCACATAATTCCACACTCTCTGCACACTTTACACATCAGTTCTTTCATTAACCTCTTACTTTCGCACTTTATTGTCACTTGGTTCGTATACTAATCACTTGATTTCAAATTAAGTTTTACATTCATTCATTTACTAATCATACCATCTCACCTTATTGTTATACAATAATAACCCACAAAATCATGCCATCGTTCTAATCCACTGCCTGCTACGGCTCACATAACATACGCTCTATATTGTAGAGCAACTCGTCAATTTTCCTGATCACTTCCACTCTTGGTGGTTGTAGAATATCTCTTTACCTTGAAAATTCCTTCACTCCGTCTGTCACTCCATATCAAATACCAATATTTTCATAAGCGCACTACTATTAGTAGTACATATACATATACCACAAGATCGTAATTTCTTTACAATTCTCATTACTTTGGTACAAATGACTGTACATCTCAACCATCCCGTTCCTTTATCACTGATACGTCTGCAAATTTGAGTCGACATCCACTAACTGCAATAGTGCCTTCATGATACATATATCTTGTGCCATCCATGGTGATTCCTTCACTTTTCCTCATACATATTACACATAATAATATACTCATCATTAGTTTACCTCACTTGTGTTTAGTCAACACTATCTCTTTATGGGATTCACTCCCATATTCCAATATCTCTCACATTACCAATCTACCAGCATCATACTTTCACGTGGTCAAATCTCGTAGGATTACTCATCGAAAATTCTATTTGCTTCTCTGCTTGAACCATCCCAATTCATTCAAGTGCACCGCACTTGTCCTGGTCTCATAACTGCTAATCAAACATGACGTGTTTAACTCACGCATACGAATATTTGTTCCCTTTTCTCAATAATTCTTCAGGTTCAAAACCTCTCGCCTTGATGAAGTCTATTCACCAAGACCACTTGTACATAACTGTCTTACTATACTATACATATACTTGGAATTTCCCAATCTCATAAGTTCATCTCTGTTATATGTTCATTTTTCATAGTACTGCAAAGTTCTTCTATGCTCATATTGTACATATCATAAATTGTACACCACTGTTACTTATAATACACTTTTCTCCTGACTTTCATCGAAGTCAGATATAATATTTAAATCTGTTTTCCTTATGCCTTCTAATATTCATACTTGACTTACTGCCGTCCTTTGTCCATGGAGCAGTTAACACTACAGCCACAATATTAGGCTAAAGACTCACACTCAGTGCTTCAAGGTTACTACGCAGGCTTCTTACGATGACCACACATGTAACACAAAGGAATGGGTTGATCAGACCCACACTAAGGAATCACATATACAGTAATCGATAAGAATCTACATACAACTATGTAGCACATAACACGTATATATATACTATCAGAGTTCCCTACCAAAACTGCTCTGATACCATAAAATGTAACAGCCCGTTGTACACCGGTATTGTTAACATTAATTATGATATTAAGCGCAGTTACAATCACAACAGTTCATTTATAAAAATGAGAGTAAACTTTTTCCGATTATTACGCGAATAGTAAAAGTATAAAAGGCGTAATAATAAAAAGCTGTGACCGTAACTGAAACACTAGCGGAAGACTTTCTTAACTATTTATACACTTTATTTTATCACATACAAGATACTAAGGGGTTCCCATAAACCCACTTAGCCAACTCCTCACTTTTTACGTTTTTACCACTTAACCAGACTTGCTAATTTGTTTTTCTACGAACACAAAATAAAAATCCAAACTTAAACTCCATGTTATCTTTTTTCCTTATTCGATTACCTTTCTAACAAGCTATCACACACTCGATTCCGAGCTCGTGAGCTCCGATTATCGCCGTTTGAAGATGGACAAACAACATTGCCTACCAACTCCAAAACAGCCTAAAACCTACAATCTTCATGGAATAAACTGTACCTAACCGCCCAACCAATGACTCTCAAACTTTTACACCATAAACTAGACACCTCAAACTTCGATTTGATATATCGTATGCTTAATTTGACCAAGTAACGAAGCAGGAATTAATTTCTCAAAACTACCTCAAATCTGCCAACAAAACAGGGCAGAACAGGGCAGTATGTTACAACAGCACCCATGGGCTGCCCACACCACCAATGAACCTAGGCTTTTGATACATCGTAGGGGACATCTTAAGCTTCAAAATGGCGTATGGCACGTCCCAATCGGACAACTATGGAGAGAGATACGCTCCTCCAAAGTTCACCCAAAAACTGCCAATTCTACAGAAAATTCGCCAGAGTTTCCTTTGTATTTCCTAAAATCCCGAAATTTGCATAACCTGTTTAACACCACTAATACACCTGAAATCCAGCAAAATCCAATGGGTGGCACACACAAGGTCCAACAACGCCTTGGGGCTCTTACAACCCAATCCAATATACACTTAAAACATAAGCAGTTTACTTTTCAATCCTTTATAGTTTTAATAACTAACATTCAATTTCATGCATAAACCATAATGCAGATAATCATAAACCTACAATAGGCCTAAAGCCCTTCCATCATATTACATACATCCATGGTACATTTACAACACTGGATTACATTTACATTTACAACTTTAACTTCAAACTACAATTATTTACATATTACACTTCACTTGCCAAATAAATTCATAAACTAAAATGACATGATAGCTAAACTCTACACCACTGCTCCACTCGTCCTCATGCGGGCTTCTTGCCCGCTGCTCCATATCCACTGGTACACCCTGAAATAATGCCCCGAGACGGGGTGAGATATACGGATATATCTCAGTAACCAAGAGGTTCTGGAGAAAACTCCGCCCAATGGTTCACTTCGATGTATATCAATAGCATAAAAACAACACCACTGTTATAAAACGGGATAAAGCAAGGGATTTAGAGAAAGGGGGAATATATCAGAACAACTACGACATGCGGGATGGTAGCTACCAATACCACACCATGTCCTCGGCTATACGCCTATGGGTACTACCCCTGGCGTGTTCATAGAACAACCCACCAAGGTACCCCTTCCAACCATATACACCCGAGACAACCTAGTGTGCTCCTATCCGGATAACACACCACGATCCTGGGTCAACTGGAACTCCCTCTCGGAGACCTATCCAGTGGCAGTCCGGAAACACTTGCCCGAAGGCTAAAAATAACTACTGGCCAGAGATCTGGTACATAAGTACCCACTGTGATAATGCACATGCATGCTCATGCTGTTCTACACTACTCATACACACTTCCTACCATTGCCATCAAC
>JAVKPL010008969.1:0-35434 GCA_032173675.1 Gastrolobium villosum | reverse complement strand
CATAGCTGATGAAGTTCGAGAAAAGATCACCAGTCCATTCTATGAATGGAAGTTTAGGCAGGGTCTCACTAATGTACCCGAAAAATTTACTAGACTCTGCCTTACTGGTGAGGCTATCAGCTGGCACACTTTTGTGAATGCAACAGTTATTCCTTCTACGAACAAAAGTGATGTTAATGTCGAGAGGGCTGTTCTATATTATGTGCTGATGGGGGACAAAAATCTGAATATCGCTACTATTCTATCTGACAGGATTGTCCATATGATCACCCAAAGCAAGGAAAATAATCTATTGGCTCACAGTTCTTTAATCTCCCATCTGTGTATTAGAGCTGGGGTTGAAATTCCCGCTAATGAGCCATTGGATGTAAAGGCTGAAAAGCCTATGACAAAGATTGCCTTGGAAGGTTATTACAAGGAATCCGAAAAACATGCAGCATGGCTTCTCAATAGCCAGGGCAATCCTATACCCCCTCCAGAGCCACAGGATCCGCCAGTACCTCAGGCACCTCCAGCATCCCAGACATCAGCAGCAGCATCATCTGCTCGCCAGCCACTCTATGAAGATTCTCCCATCATACTCGAGATGCATGCTATGATGAAGGCCATGTGCCTGAAGATGGGGATAGATCCAGCAGATCCTCCTAGCTCTTTCCAGCAGTATACCATGGAGGAGTGATCACTGGCTGTTGTTACTTTTATTTTTTTTCTCAGACGTTGTTAATTTTCGTGTTTTGTTTTAAATGACCAATAGGATTTTGTTAGGGTCAAGTTTACTGTTTGGATATGAACATCTCAGGGTATTTCTCACTGTTTTGCTGATATAATATTGTTAATGATGTGTGTTTTAATTGCGCAGCTGTTCTTAATCGATTGAACTTAGTTATTGCTGGGGACAGCAATTTCTAAAATCTGGGAATGGTGGATGACCTTGCCCACCTGTTCTTGCACTTTAGCTGCAATTGTGGAACCACACTTCATTTCAGGGGAGATATTCGAACCAATTTACATTTTCAGTTTTAAATATCTGTCTTGGTTTAAGTAATTTTAAAAATTCAGCAAAATTTTTTGGAATATGCCTGTTGTTGCCTATTGATAATCTCAGATTTAGATGTTGCTTCCTTAAACAAATGATTGAATTCATCTTAGGAAGTACATTAAGCTTTGAAAGCTTTGGCATGATGTCACTTGGCATGAGTAGAGATTAGAATTGTTCGTCTGTCTGAAATTATGTGCTAGAATAGATGATATGCCTGATATCTCTATGAAATATAGTCTGAAATAATAGCCTTGAGGTTTGAGCCTATACAGTAATTTTTTTTTTTTCTGAGAGGCCTCACTGTACTGACACTCTAGAACTTGGTTTGTTTCTCTACAAGGCATGCATTTTAACTGATATGATAAGGCAATTTGTTCTTGATAGCTCTGGCCATATAGCTCACCTGTATAAATAATTTTTCCATTGTTATCCCTTTAAGCCGAGCCTATTCATTGGTAATCACCAAAATGTTGCTTAGCCTATCCATGATGAACTTACCCTAAGTGAGATTGAACTACTGATTTTTCTCAAAAGAGAGAAAATATCTAAGGTAAGCTCCACTACACTAAGCAAATTGGAAAGGGAAAAAGAAAGAAAAAAAAAAGAGAAAGAGAAAGAAAAGGGAAAAGAAAAACATGCGGGTGAAGCATTGTGAATAAATTGGTCAAACATAGGAATTGACTTCCTGAAATTCTGTGGGCAAGTTAGTGGAGCAAAACTGATGAGTTAAACTTATCTAAATTGTGTTGTTCTCAGTGTCAATCTCATAGCATTTGAAGTCACTCTCCATACAAATTCCTACCTGTAGCCAGGCCAAATGAAAACCATTGAAAGTCCTTTGATCAGTTAAGTGCATGTGTTTGAATCCTTCAATTTTAAGGATATTGAGAATATGATCAAGCCTATGGCAGTGTTTCAGCTGTGATGGTTATGTCTGATACCCTAAAAACACAAGAGTGTGAGTGATATAGTTTGTCTTGGTAAGGGATGTTCAGATTACATTCATGATTTTTCAGAGAATTAATGGCATAATCAGAATTCTTGCAGAATTCAGTCAGACATGACATAATGATTTCTTCAAGTGTTTGGTTGATATTGTGTTGAAACACTGCTGTACATGTTTCTAAGTTTGAATCAGTTTATTGCTGAGGACAGCAATGTTTAAATCTGGGAATTGTTTGATATGCTCCCAGCATATATACTTTTATAGATCAAAAACAGCAGGAAATCAGATCTAAAACTGTGTATAAAAATGTATATGTGGTGAAATTATTGAATAAAAATTGTCAGACACTCTCTCACTCAGATTCTTCATGTTTACAGAAGGAAAATGACAAATAAAGGAGCTAAAAGAAAAATCAGACAGAAGCCCCACGCTCCAAGCGTAGGAACCCACGCTTGAAGCGTGGGAAAAGACTTCAAGACAGTGAGTCCACGCTTCAAGCGTGGAACTCCACGCTTGAAGCGTGGAGAAGACAAAAAGAGGCAGAAGCTCCACGCTTGGAGCGTGGATCCTGCGCTCCAAGCGTGGGATTGAGATGGACAGCTGTCAATTGCGAAAAAAAAGGAGGATTCTCAGGTTATAAAAAGGGCATAAGGCAACCCTAGAAGACACATCTGATATTCTGAACAATTGAGGTCATTCGGAGGCGGAAGCTCTGGAGAGAGATCTCTTCTTCTACCTTTCTGTAGTTCTTTTAGTTTATGTTTTCAATTGAATATTGGATTCTAGCCATGATAATGGTTGGCTAGAACCTCTTTGCTGTAGTTAGGGTCACGAACCCTTGTGAACCCCTGATACAATGGATTGAGTTTTTATGAATATATTTATCTTTTGAATTTCGTTCTATTCTGATCGTATTGTTATTGTTATTATTAGATCCGATCAATCTAGTAAGTAATAATAAATCTGAGGATTAGGGCCAACAAGAGGGATCTGAGGTCTTTAATCCGGAAAGGGGATAGAACGACGGTATGAACATGATCTAGACATAGACATGATTCATATTGTAGATGTTTCAATTATCGATCTTTATGCTTGATCTCATATAGGGCACCTCAAGGAATTAGGGTTCTATATGAGATTAAAGGGTTAATTCCTCAAGGGATTGAGAATTAACTATTGATACCTTTATCTGATAATTATCTAATTTCACGATTTATATATTAATATTTAACTTAATCCATAGTAAAAGGTGGGGATCATTGGTGAGTGTTCTCTAACTGCAGCGCTTTTCTCACATATTTAAACCCTTATTTTATTTCTTTTTCAAAAAGAACCAAAAACAAGTCTTTTTATTTTACAAATCAAATTCCCACACAATCCTGACATTCGTGTCAAAAACATCTTTGAAGATTTAATCTTAAAAGGAAGAGTTTTAATTGATTTAGACACACTCTCTGTGGATACGAACTTTGACTTATCATTGTATTACTTGCGCGATTCGGTACACTTGCCGAACCACGTCATGTGTCTTTCCTTTCAAGGTTGAGTCTCTATTTATAAGAGACCTTGACCTAATTATCCAAATTTTGAACTTTCATCTTTCGCGCCTCCCACGCTGACAGCGCCACTTCCGCGCTGAGCGTGGGATGTTTTGCCTCTTTTTGATCTCCCGCGCTGATAGCGCGGATCTTACGCTCTCAGCGCGGGAGCCTCTGCCAAGTTCTTGCTTCCCACGTTGTGAGCGCCATACCCGCGCTGATAGCGTGGGCTTTTAGCTCTTTTTTGTCCTTTTTGACTTCTTTTACTGCATCTTTCCTGATATTCAGACTTTGGATAATTTTAACAGTTTTTCTGCCTTTCTTGCATCGATTGAGTCACTTTCTTCTTCTTTTTGTCTCGTAATTTCTTATATGCTGATCGCATATCACTCGCTACTTCACCCTAGGTAATCAAAGTGGTGTCTTTATTCTTCATCGCATCGGTACGATGCGCTTCCGCGTTTTTGATGATACACCTTCAGGTACTTGAGTATATACTATTTCACAAAAAATACTCAAGTATGTTGTGCTCTACTCAAGTACATAACTCGAACAACGGTCAAACATGGGCAGATGGATGAAATATTTTGGTGCAAGGGCAAAAATGTTATATTAATTTTTATCAAGGGAAAAAGGGTCAGTCACCCGAAGGTATATAACTACTGCGAGTATCATTTTACAAATGAGAGAATTAAACAAAGTTGCATGATTATAGTTTATATTATCTCGTTCATTAAAAAAATTCATTCAAATTAGTAGAATATATAATATTTATTATATTTTATTTATAAATTTAATGTGTTATAAAATAATTTAAATAAATAGATTCAAGTAAAAACAATTCAATACACTTCATTTAAATAAAAAAATTCACATTACTTGTGAACTGTTAGTATGGTGAGCTTATAGGGTAAAATATCTCGTTGTAATAATGCTCTAGAGACATTAGTATAGATCAAAGCTTTTTGAGGAAGTCACCGACTCATCGTGTATATATATCATAAGTGCCTGAGACAAGGAGAATAATGTTGTAAGCATGGTGACTCTATAATTGATAGAGTAATATCTCATAAATGCTATGATTGCAAGGTGCATTTTCAATGGATAAAGCGATTATATATAGGCGGAAAAATATTTTCTAATAATAAAATTTAGAATGCCATAAATGTTTTGTCGAATGGCCTCATTGTTGTGAATGAGATAGAGCACCTCAAAATCATGCAGGAAGTGAGCTGTACAGGGATGAAAGACCGTCTATGGTAAGAGTCTAAATGTATTATTTTAGGAAGACAAGGGAGTGACCTCTTAAATGGACCTCTAAGGGTTAGCCCATAATATTTTTTTCTCTCACAAAAAAAAAATTTGTTTACAACAATGATACCATAAGAACGTTAAACTCAAATTAATAATCAGAAAATCACTGTTATGATTAGAAACATTCATAATAAAGATCCTTATTAAAAAGTTAAGTGAGTGCTTTTCATTTTATTTTGATTTTTAAGTTTTTGTTCGTGATTATAAAGTTATGTCATTTTAAATAAAACTATGTCGTTTTGATATGATTTTTAAGTTTTTGTTCGTAATTATAAAGTTATGTCATTTTAAATAAAACTATGTCGTTTTGATATATTTTTACCAAAATCATAAGGATCTTTATTATGAATGTTTCTAATCATAACAATGATTTTCTGATTATTAATTTGAGTTTAAACGTTCTTATGGTATCATTATTATAAATTCAATTTTTTGTGAGACAAAATATGTCGAATGAGGTGTCATTACGTAGATCTCGAAAAGTTATGTGGAATAAAAAAAACATTACCTAATTCGGACACCCGAGTCAAAAGTTATGGACTTTTAAAGTTTCACGGTCAAACTGTTGACTTTTGTGCCACGTGGCAGCACCTGGTGAAATACGCCCCAAATGGGGCGTGTCTCTCTCCAACCAGTCACGCCCCCCGTAGGGCGTATTTGACTGCTATATTTTCATAATTAATTTCAAAACGACTATTTTTTTGTAATTTTTTATTAAAAAAGTAATAAATTAATTTTTTTCCCCACATTCGAGCCCTCATGGTTATGATCTCATCGTATATCCTCAAGTTATACCTTGACTATCCCAAGGGCCTTTATCTGCATAGCAATAATAATTAATAGAAAACATAGACAAATATTTAACAGATAAAGAAAATACTCTAAAATTATCCATAAAAAATGCCAAATTACATAATGTCATCTAACCCTTGGATTGTCTCTAAGACACCTATTCTATCACTAATAAGCATAGGTGATTAACCAAGTGCTTAGAGTCTTCTTCCAATTGTCTGGTCAAAGGATTAACCAAGAGAAAACCCATGTTTATTTCTCCTAGAATATGAATTTTAATATAGCTCAGCAGATCATTGGTTGCTTGAATTTCAAAATTACAAGAAACCTGGGGAAGTACCTTGGTGTTCTATTGCATCATAAGAGAGTAACGTGAAAATCGTTCAACCACATCATGCAAAAGGTTCATGCCTACCTTTCGGATTGGAACAAATCCTCTTTATCTCTGGTCAGATGTGTAACCTTAGCCAAGTCAGTTCTAGCGGCACTTCCAACTTACACTATGTAGACCTATTTGATCCCTCTCACGCTCTGTAATGATATAGATAATAATTAATGTTCTAGGAACTTTATTTAGGGATCGACGAGAAATCATATGAAGGTCCATATTATGAATTGGGAGATATTGTAGTATGCCAATGAAGGAAGGTGGATTGGGCTTCAAAAATCTGCTTATGTTTAATAATGTTGTGATTATAAAAGGGTTTATCATCTATCATTTAACATGATTATAAAAAATATCCTACACACACAATGTTTTGTGGGGCTCGCTGCAAAAAAAAAACTCCAGCACGTAAAACGAGTCTCTATAATATAACACAATCACTTTTCCTATAAGATAACTCTCATAAAACTCATTATAAAAATAGGTCGTAGGATTCTCACAAATAAGGAATCCATATGGGCCAGGTTCTGCAAAACAAGTATAAAGTGGGTAGGGAATTTATCCCTTCAATTATTAAGAGTGATTTGTTTCTAACTTATGGAAGGTAGTGTTGAGATCGTAGGAGGGAGGGTTGTAAATGAATTAGGCCGGTCTATAGGGGCCTACGGCCTAACATATATTAGGTCAGACTTGGCCTATTATAAGTAGTAAAACAGAATAGGCCTAGGCTTTTAAAAAATTTATTTATAAAACAGGCCATATGATTTTTTGTACATGTTGGACCTATAAGCCTACAGGTCGGCCTATATCATATTATTTATTTAAAATATAATCAATAAAATTAGTATTTAATAATTTTGAATAATAAAATAATAATATTTTAGTTATTCTTTTAATATTTAAATGTTTAATAGGCTTAAACAGGCTAACAGGCATAGGTTAAGGCTTTTATTTTTTAAATATAGATCAGACCAGACTTGTAATTTGGAGCCTACACAGGCTAATAGGCCAGGTCATACACAATGTTTTTTATATAAGCTTGACCTATTTAAGACAAAGCCTAGCTTAATTGTTACGATTTTTTATTTTATTATTTTATTATTTTCTGAATTGTTGGGTTGTTTAAGTAATGAGTAGTTATTTGAATTTTAACTCTCCTAAAGAATAGGTCATAGTTATTACCGGAGCCTATCTAGTGTTAGTGGGTAGTTATTTTTGAAGTTGTCTTGTATTATCAATTTAAACCTTCAAGTATTTGAATAAAAGTATCATATCAGATTAAAAAAGTTATCTCAAGAGGCACTTGTGCAAGAGGTCAGGCTTCCTCGGTAAAACTATTTGAGATGAGGCTTCCCCATTAAAGTCAAATTCCATTTTTATTTATTGTGTTAATATCATTAACCCAACCCATTTACACCCGTAGAAAGGTTGCAAGGTTTTATCGGTTGATAGTAGTAGAACTAGACTCAGGTATGATAGGTGGGTAGCTAACCTTGGCACCCTGTTGTCCCATGCCATTGGGCCCATTCCAAAAGCAGTTTCTCATTGGATTGTTGCTAATTGCACTACTCAGGAGGGGACAAATGAAGCTAACCTTATTGCAGGTATCATTCCTCCTTTGCCTTAGAAGGGGATGACAAAGTCATCCAAGGCAAATTCGAGGGATGGCAAGTTCTCGATGAAAGTAGCTTATAATAGTTTATCTAGGCAGCATCAGCAAAGTAATAATATTAATAAGTCGTTAGTGTTGAACTGGAAAGGGCCTCAAGGAATTATGATTTTTCTTTAGCTTCTCATAGGAAACAAACTCCTAACAAACGAGCACAAAACTAAAAGGAACATGGGGGACTCTACAACTGGACCTCATAATTTCAATCTGGTGGAGAATTGCCTGCGTTAGGGATAAAAGCTTCTCGACCAAAGAGATTTGGGGACTTTTCCTTACAAACATAGAGAGTATTGTATTCTTTAATGACGATCTCAAAGACTGAGTGAATGTGCATGAGTCGAACCTCGGTTTGAAAATGGTTCGGTTTGAAAATTGTTCGGTTTGAAAATGGTTCGGTTCGATTCAAAATCGATTCGGTTCGGAAGTGATTCAGTTCGATTGAAAACGGTTCGGTTCGATTGAAAACGATTCGGTTCGGTTCGTAACCGGTTCGGGTCGGTCCTATTTTGAAAAGAAAAAAATTAAAAATTACAAAAATCAATTTGTTCAGTTTGAAAACGGTTCAATTCGGTTCGAAAACGGTTCGGTTCGATTCTTAAACTGGTTCTAAAATTCGGTTCGGTTCATGAACTGGTTCTTTAAAATCCGTTCCGATTCATGAACTGATTTTTAAAAAATTAGTTATTTTAAGGACGATTCGGTTCAGTTCATGGTTCAGTTCAATTTTTTATTATTTTGCATACCCCTAATATTTAGAGTCATTTGACGGTTCATCTGGAAAAAGATAGGAATGATTTGGTATTCAACAACCAATTTGTCCAACCATTAAGTGTGGCGTGCAATATTAGAGCGTTTGTGCAAAATTAAGCAACCAATGCCACTCTTGCCTTGGCAGGGTTGTCTAAAGATCTACGAAGGGAAGTGCTCATTTGGTGGACTTTCCCGAGTGAAGGGATAGGTGAAAGAAAAATCATATGGTTCTTGTAGGTAGAATGGGAGGAAGTCAGGATGTGGTGGTGTTATTAGGGAAAATAGTGGATGTTAGTTTATCATGTTCAATAAAAATATGGGGACCATTAACTCCTTTTTGGTAGAGCTATGGGGCATTGTTCTAATTTTGGAGATGGCCTGGGACAGAAGTTACATGAACGTTTGCCTGGAGTTTTACTCTGTTGCTACTCTTCTAGTGATTGAAAAAGGTTGTGGAAGTCATCATCCTCTTTTTATCCTAATCACTAAAATCAAATCCTTAGTGAACATAGATTCGAACGT
The DNA here is from genome assembly GCA_032173675.1 of Gastrolobium villosum. Classification (NCBI taxonomy): domain Eukaryota; kingdom Viridiplantae; phylum Streptophyta; class Magnoliopsida; order Fabales; family Fabaceae; genus Gastrolobium; species Gastrolobium villosum. The sequence continues at coordinate 26,479 of JAVKPL010008969.1, read as the reverse complement.
GAAATTGTCTCATGTTTACGGAGAAGGTAAGAGGGTTGATGACTGGTTGGCAACCCACATGCATGAACATGACTAGGAAATCCATTTCTTCATGTATCTGTTTCAAGAGTGTTGTTATCTTGTTAAAAGTAATCTCATGAGGACTACGTTCCACAAGATGATCCTTCTCTAATTTCTTGTTTCTTTTTATATAATCTCTAAAAAATAAAATTGCACATAATTTTTTTCTTAATATTAGAAATGTAACGCCTGGCAACTTGCAAGCATCAACGACTGTCCCCACACAATAACACGAGACTTTTCAGTGTGCTTTGTCCTCACTCGCACACTTTCCGGGAAAACTTCTCAGGAGGTCACCCATCACAGAATTGCCCCAAGTCAAGCACGCTTAACTACGGAGTTCTTCCATTCCGGGCTACCGAAAAGTAGAAACATCTTGTTAGTATAGGTTGTACCTGTTGATTCAATTCATTCATGTACCCCCGTCGCTGGATGTTTGCCAGGAGCCCATCCTTGTCTGTGCGTCTTTGCACCGGCGATCACTCCCCGCCCTCGTCAGCGCTCGGGATGTTACATGCCCACCAACTTCTAACACGAGACTTTTCAGCGTGCTTTGTCCTCACTCGCACACTTCCCAGGAAAACTTCCCGGGAGGTCACCCATCTCAGGATTTCCCCAAGTCAAGCACGCTTAACTATGGAGTTATTCCGTTCCGGGCTACCGAAAAGTAGATGCATCTTGTTAGTATAGGTAGTACCAATTAATTCTTATAAGTCATTCTCAACTGTACCGTCCCATACCAGCACAGATTATGGAATCCCTCTCTTTCGGGTGTTGATTCGATTCATTCATGTCATACCAGCACAGATTATGGAATCCCTCTCTTTCGGGTGGTGATTCGATTCATTCATGTAACCCCCCGCTAGAAGCCTATCAAGAGCCGCTCCTTGTACGTGCGTCTTTGCACCGGCGATCACTCCCCGCCCTCGTCAGCGCTTGGGATGTTACATGCCCACCAACTTCCTCCTGGTTCGTCCTCGAACCACACCGTACTGGGAGAGAGGCCCTGCTCTGATACCACTTGTAACGCCCGACCACTTCAAGAATCAATGACTATCCCCACATACTAACACGAGACTTTTCAGTGTGTTTTTTCCTCATTCGCACACTTTCCGGGAAAACTTCCCAGGAGGTCACCCATCTCAGAATTGCTACAAGTCAAGCACGCTTAACTGTAGAGTTCTTCTGTTCCGGGCTACCGAAAAGCATATGCATCTTGTTAGTATAGGTAGTACAAATTAATTCTTATAAGTTATCCCAAACTGTGCAGTCTCATACCTGCACAGTCTTTGGAATCCATCTCTTTCGGGTGTCGATTCGATTCATTTATGCATGCAACCCCCCGTTGGAAGCCTGTCAGGAGCCGCTTCTTGTCCGTGCGTCTTTGCACCGACGATCACTCCCCGCCCTTGTGCTCTCGGGATGTTACAAGAAATTTAACCCGTTATTGTTTAAAAAAAATTTGCACTATCCTTGTAAAAAAAATTAAGTCTACAATTGCGTATAATTAATTCTCACTGACGTCATTAATTGAAACTGAAAGAAAAAGAGTAAAACTCCTTTTGGGTCCCTAACAAAAATTAAGGTTCCAACTTTAGTGCTTTACAAAAAAAAAAGTTCCTAGGTCCTTAAGAAATTCAAAGTAGATTTTTTTAGTTAAAATCATGGTCCCACACAAATTCAGAAAAAATCCACATTAATCTCTCAAAAGGACTAAAATGGGTCCACTTTGAATTTTACAGGGACTAGACGACTAATTTTTTTTTGTAAAGGACTAAAGTGAGGACCGTATTTTTTGTTAGGGACCCAAAATGGGGTTTACTCAAAGAAAAATTATTAAATTCTAACATATTACATTACATATTTAAAATTTTAAAAATATTTTTATACTAAAAAAATTGAAAATATTTACTTCAAATAAACAAACCACACTAATCGGTACAACAATATTTTTTTGTTTATTTTATAAAATGAAAAGGTGTTAGTGTTTGTCTCATTAAAAGACTAAGACTGTGCATGACAATCTTCCCGGACTGATTTTTTTTTCAATTTCTATTTTCGGGAACATAAATGGATAGAAAACTCATTTGGTAAAATGATTTATTTTTTTGTTTCCGGGAAGTAACGGTTTAATTTTTTTATGTTGAGGAATAGAAAAAAGAATAAAAAAAATTCTATTTTTTTATTCTTGGGTACAAAATGAGAAACATTGTGTCTCTCAATCACTCTGCACCACTACCATCACCACCACCTCCATCCATACCCACCATCACTACCACAATGTTATTGTCACCAGCACCACTACCATTACTGTCACCACCACCATCACTACCGCCACCAACGTCATCACAGATACTGCCATCATCGCTACCACCACCACCATCATGCCACTGCCACCACCACTACCTCATCACAACCATTACTAAAGCCGTCAAAATGGGCCCGTTATGCCCTAATCTGTGCGGGCTAGGGCCAAAAAGCCCGCATATGATGAAAGTAAACTAGCCTTGAAGGCCAAAGCATGTGAGAGGGAAAAACAAAATTTTTCAAGTGGAATCGCACATGCATTCAAGACTTATGCTTTAAAACAGCATGATGTTAGCTTTGTTTGTCATTCAAACACCAAGGAGATCAGTGTCAGGTTTGAAGGGTTCAACCCTCTAACGTTGATCCACACCACCCATGTCAAGATGCAAGAACTCTTTCTTGAAAGCCACCAATTGACCACCACACCAAGCTTGCTAGGCTTCCAATGTGTGAAGGAGGAGGCTAGGTAAAGGTGTTTAGAAGAGTGAAGTCTTCAGCATGAAACTTCACAAGAGTGGGGCATGGATTGGAGTAGAATTGACTAGGTGTTTTTGTGAAAACCCTAAGGAGAAAACTACCCAAGTTGGCGCACAAGAGAGTGAGAGAGAATGAGAGAATTTTCATTTCAAATTACCTTCAAAGTGGCGCACAACTAGAGGAGATAAAGGTGGAGTTGTTGCAATTCAAAATTCCCAACAACCTCCCCTTTGAATCCTCATGAAATTAGGTCTTTATCTAGTCAAGATTTTGACCTAATGGTCATCATATGACCATCCATCTATGATCCCCATTCAGCCCCAAAAAGGGTCCAGATACGTTGAGCAGATGCATTCAAATTTGAACCAACTCACTCACTGATTCTCTCAACCAACCAAATCTGATTGGAGCTTGTTTGGTTGACTAGATGACACTAATATCCAAACAAATATGCGCCCAAAATAGCCATTGGTGATCTCCAAAGATCTCCTCTTGATACAAGGGATTTGTTCCAACAAGATCCTATTTTATCCTTTTGTTATGAAATAACTTTTCATAGCCAATTCAAATTCGAATTCAAACATTTAAATTCAAACGTTCAAACATTTAAATTCAAAATTCAAATTCAAATTTCAAATTAAAATTTCAAATTTCAAATTCAAAATTCAAATTTCAAAATTAGAATTTCAAAATTCCAATTTCAAAATTCAAATTTCAAATTCAAAATTTAAATGTTTGATAATTAATTTAACTAATTAAATTAATTAGTAATGTCTTGGACCATCCAAGCCCATTACATGATCCATGCGCCCTTTTCCCTTTATGTGGGCTTCCAGACTTCTTCTTGGACTAACAACCATTATTAGGCCCAATATCTTTAATGCTAGATCATCATGACAATAAGGTGTTAGTGTGTGACCCATTAGGTCCAACATAGCCACTGACATAAATGGGCTCGGGCCCAACAAGCCCACAACCCATTTAATGAAAACACAGAGCACTAGCAATGCTTTGTTGCCCCAGAGCTAGTTAGATTAATGACTTGATCATCCTATTACACATATTTGGTTGCCGTATGTATTTCCTTTCGTCTCGGTTACCTTCCCATTAAACCTACGTCAAGGAAACGTATCAACCCTTGCGATTTAGGGTAAGCTTTATTCGAAATAGGGAATCTTCAATTTACTGACTCTAAAGGCAGATCATCTCATGATCTCTTTTACTATGCATAGATTCCCGAGTCCCTTTAAATGTCATCCTGATTTCTCCGGTTTACAGATAACCTAATCTCTCACATAGATTTGATGAATTCCTTCAGCTTATCACCCTAGCCCTGTACTCTTTCAGGACAAGCCCAACATGTACCTATGAGTCTCCATGTTTCAGGCATACGAGGTATACAATCAAAGCATGCCTTCTAAAACACAGTCTAGGTAATAACTTTTGGTCTAAGGAAAGACATACCCAAATATAAAGAGACTACTCTAATGATACTATCTGTGAGATTTCCGCATAGAGTCTATTTGTGGGTCTGTTCAGTGCGAGCTATACCTTTATAGGTCCACCCACGACTTTAGCTAAGACATCTCCATATCTGTAGCACATGAGATCTTTACCTTGTATCCAAATACAAGTAGATAAGTCGTTCTAGTCTTACCCGAGATCACTGATCCCCATTCTCAGTGTCTCTAGACTAGGAACATAAAATTAGGAATAAACGTGTAGTATCCTTCAATCCTCATGATCGTAATCTCATCACAGATACTCAAGAGATACCTGTTCTATTCCAAGGGGTTTATCCAGTTTATTCATAATATATTAACAATAATATCGAGACAAAATATGAAACAGGATAAAGAGTGCTTATTATTTATTTGCAACAAAAAGTCCACATCTTATGTCCTTATTTAATCAAAAGATTGTCTCTACGACACCCATATACTAACATATGAAACAACCCACATGGGCCAAAAAAATATATAACCCTGCGGGCTAGGGCCAGCCCGCGGGCCAAATTAAATCCAGATAAGAATAAATAAAATCCACATAAGAGAACAAATTAAGAACCGAGAAGGCTTAAAGGACAACCACATATTTTCATAATAAGGATCTCATGAGAAGAAAATGAACAAGAAATAAAATCACTTTGAATTAAACCAATAAGCTGTCATTAGAAGTAATAGAATCCTAGTCAATAGGCTAAATAAAAACTTAAGACTAAATAAAAACTTAAGGCTAAAAAAACACTTTGGTAGTACACAGATAAGTGTAAGCAACAAGCAATACATGCACAAGTTTACTCAACTTAGCACATCACATGTAACTCAAGTGCATATGCATAAGTTGTAAGTGATAACAAATTAGATTAAAACTAAAAGTGGTAATAAATTCAAGTGCATATGCATAAACTGTAAGTGGTAACAAACAACAACGTAGACCAGATGCAGTTAATCAAGGACAAGCACAAAGGAGAAATGCAGAAGTTAAAAAGTAGCCACTGATAGTTGAGAGATTAAACTTAGATGAGTGATTGAAGTCAAATTGATAGATGAATAAAGATTAAAAATTATAGCAGAGGAATATCATGTATGAACAAATACTAAGGCAAGGCAGTGAACTTAGCAATCTGCAAATCCAATAAAAGATTAGCAGCAAGTTAAGTTGAAGATTAAAAATTAAATGTGAAGGAAAACAGAGAAATGGTTTATATAAAGTATAAGCACACGTTAGTAACATCAAACACGTAAATGGTAAAACTAATTAATGCAAGAAATCAAAAGTTGAAGTAATTAACAATTAAAGCAAGCAAGGAATCTGAATTTTATATCAAATTAAACAGTTATTGAGAGTTCATTTCTCCACTACTAATTTTGCATTTAGATTGCTTGAGAGGCGTTGCTTATATCTACGGTCTTCAATTTAACTTGAACAACTTTTATGCTTATCACTTTCATCATCCAACATTTTTTAATTATATTTACAACAATTCGAACTAACAACAAACCAAAATCAGTAAAATCAAGGCAGATAAAGTGAAATATATTATTGAATAGATATTGAAAAGATATTTTGCTACACTTTTTTCACTACCAAACTTACATGACCTAAACCCGTGGACTGAAATCAAAGACAAAATGCAAAAGCACAAAGCCACACATTTAAAAAAGAAAAGAAAAAAAGTGCTGAACAATAACTCGTTTGATCAAAAATTGAGCAGCAAACAAATATTATTGCTCCAAAACCTATCTCCTAAAAACCTTTAACACTACGAAAAATTGAGTTTTTTTTTTACAATGGTTCCCCAAAGGCAAAGAATCGTAACTCTTCACTGAATGCAAAAAGTGAAACATAACCAGATGCTTAAAATCGAAGATTACACGGTACAAATGCTTACACTTGCTCCCCTAACTACCCAGCACATCTTCTGGTCTATGAAGTGGCTTAATATTTATTGTTAACACAAAACGAAAAGGAAATTGAAAAACGTATAAAGAAGAAGCATCGTCCATGATAATAGGAAATGATATCCTAGAGAGAGGAAATATGCGCTGCTTCCGTAGACAGAGCACTGTAATGGAGGAAATAAAGAGAGAGACCTTGGGTGGAGGTGCTGGAATTGCTGGGAAGCTTGGGAACAAGGTAAGCGGATGCAATCGTTGTGTGCAAGGGTTCGAAGGAGCTCAATGCTCTTCGGAACAATCTCGGCGTAACAATAGGGTTCTGGCGAGGAGTGAAATTCGAACCACACAAAGATGAAAATCATGAAAACAAATTTTTTTTGGGGATTTAGGGTTTGGATAAAAAGAAGTGGGTTGGCCCAAGGTTAACCCCACCCTAACCCAAAAAGATCGAGGGTCATTGGGGCTAGGGTCAAATTATATCCCTACCACATATGGGCAGGAAAAAAAAAGGGTTGAAAATTGAGGGTGTAAGGTTGGCCCGCGGGATGGAGCCCATATTGACAGCTCTGACCATTACCACCACACCACTTCCATCTCCACCACCATCACCACTATCATCATCATGCCATCACCACCATCACATCACCATCACAACCACCACCTCCATCGTCGCAACCAATTCCATTACCACCACTACCTCATGCCACCATCGCCACCAACCACCACCACCACCCTCATCAACCACCACGACCATCATCGCAACCACTATCGTCACCACCACCACCACGTTATTACCACCACCACTATCGCCACCATTGCCATTGTCGCCACCGCCACCACCACCATCACACCATATGAGCAGGAGAATGATGATCCAAATTTTTTTATACTTAATGGAAATCATTTTTTATTATATTATTTATTGGGTTATCAAACATAATTTTCATTCTCGGAATAAAAATAGACATGTTATCGAACATTTTTTTTCTTAGAAATTGTTCCAATTCCAAGGCACAAACATATAAAATAATTGTTTCTTTTTAGAAATAGTGCAGAGAACAGAATGATTGTCATACACACCCATAGAGTTACCAAAAGAAAAAAGACATACAATTGTGTCATTTTAGTCAAAATTATTATATTTTATAAAAGATATGGTATTTTTACTACCAAATAATGTTACTACCAATATTACTACCATATCTTAACCATTGATTTTCGCTAATCAACGGTTATCATTTATTGGTGGAAATCAACGGTTAAGATATGATAGTAATATTAGTAGTAATATTATTTGGTAGTAACAATATCATATTCCATTTTATAACAAGAGAAACAATTACACAATAAAAGTCATGATAAAAGAAAATAAAAGAATTTTTTAATTTAAATATTAAAAAAATAATAATAATTTCAACTGAAATTACTGTTATTCAAAAGAACAAATATGTTTTCTAATAATAAAAGAAAGACTAAAGTTTTTTTTGGGTTGCCAACAAAAAATATTGTCCTTATTTTAGTTCCTTATAAAAAAAAATAGTATTGTCCTTATAAAATTCAAAGTGAAACTATTTTAGTTCTGTTAAGGGACTAATGTCGATCTTTTGTAAATTTATAAGGAACCATGATTTTAACTAAATGAGTTCACTTTAAATTTCTTAAAAATCTATACACTATTTTTTTGTTTTTGTATAAAAGACTAAGATAAGTACTGTAATTTTTATATCCATAAGTAGCTTTACTACCGTTTGATAAAGGAGAAAATTTTTTATGCAAATTTTTTAATTTTCAGACATATGATAAAAATATTCAACTTACGATTACGATAGTATTCAAAAATTAAAAATTAAAAAAAATTCAGTTTCCGAAATTCCTTGAGAATATCTCATACCAAACCGCCTCTTGAAAGAAAAAAGAATGAGAGAAAGAAAGAATCGTGGTTTCAATACGCTATTCGTCATTCAAGCTTCAAAGAAAAACAAACAGTGCGTTGGGCATAGACGACAGTGCGTTTGGCTCCTCCGACCGGTCGACCACTTGTGCTGGCAGCTGACCCTTCATCTCTCTCTGCGCCCAAAACGTAATCCATTCTGCAACTTCAATAACCCTTTTTTCTGAAGCATGTGAGCACCCACCATCTGTTTGCTGCGTTTCTTTTGGTTTTTTTAGAAAATAATGTTACGTTCCTTTTGAGATTTTGGTTTCTTTAGCTTCAAACGTAATTGAATTTCATTTTTATTTTTTATTTTTATTTATGAAAAAATAAGGAAGTCAAAGGCATCGGTGAATCGACCCCCCACACCGGATGTGGTCGAAAATACCCCTGAAAGAGAACCCACGCTTCAAGAACTCATCAACATCAAGGTTTGTTCGCTGGAGTTATACATAGTTAGTTAGTTAGTTAAGTTGTTATTTTGTTGTTAGAGTAGTTATGGATCTTGAACGGTAAAGTTGTTGTTTGGTTTTGATGTTGGGTTTGTTTTTGTTCTTGGTTTTTGGATTCCCTGTTCAGTTGATCGAAACTGGGGAGAAGGAGCGTTTGATGGAACTTTTAAGGGAAAGGCTTGTGGATTGTGGTTGGAAGGATGAAATGAAAGCTCTTTGCAGGTTTTTTAATTTTATCTCATTTTTTTTGTCACACATCATTATTTCTTTTGTGAAAGATAAAAAAGAAGGATTCACCATTAGCAATTTTGGGGTTTTAGGTTTATTTGTTATCAATTCAGTGCCGTTCTGATTGCTATTTTATTTTCTTTGCTGTACACTTTATAGTGTGTTTTATTGGCTTTAAGTGTACTAGGTAGAGGGGGAAACAGAAGGGTGTAAATTTGAAATTAAATATTCATTCCTATTCTATTTTTGGACTCCAATTTTCCCATTTTGAGCTTTTCAAGCATTAGCACAAGGGTCACTTCTTACTTTCTATTATGCTTATACCCTTTAGTTTATTTTTTCGTGTAGTAAGTATAAACAAAGATATGATGGGTTCATCTATCCCAGGCCCGAGACTGTAAGCTGGTTTGCCATATCAAAACAAATAACTAAAATGATTTCTTTCAATCATAAATGAAATTTTCATGAGCACTATAATTGTGCTCTCTCCCTAACAAGTTCAAGTCATTTTGCGTTGTTCTGGTTGAATGAAGATGCATCAAGTCATTTGGTGAATTGCTTTTTGTTTGGTGCCAGCTTTGTGTATTTAGTGCCTGGTTCATTGGTACAAGCTTTGCTTAGCACTTAGCAGTAGTATGACTGTATGGCGATGAGTATTCTAATTGACTCCGTTGTAATATCAGAGATTCTTACTCATTGTACATTCTTTTCACTTTACTGTTTTATGTTCCCTTGTTCTTTTCTAATTGTTTACACATTTTCCTCTTCAAACCTTAACACTTCTCTTGTTTGTGTGACTTCTCAAAATTGGAATTTAACTTACGTTTTACTGCAGAGCCTTTGTAAAGAAGAAAGGGAGGGATAATGTTACTGTCGATGAACTTGTACATGTAATCACTCCAAAGGGCAGAGGTAAATAATTGTTTCGCAAATTTATTTACTTCTTTGCAGCATATAGACAACTGGTGGTAACTTGATTAAAGCACCTCATTAGGAAAACACCACACATGTAATTGTGCATTTTATTTGCTTCTTGTGAATCTATTGAGAAATACTTTTAGAGACTCTTAATTAACAGATATTGTACATCAGAAACTGAACAATTGTATTGTGGTGTTGGTTTTACTTAGCACCAAAATTTCCAGCTGACAAGAAAGGGAATTGTCTTTTGCAGCCTCCGTTCCTGATTCTGTAAAGGCTGAGCTGTTGCAGAGGATTCGCACATTTCTTGTGTCTGCAGCTCTTTGATATATCCGCATGGCTTGGTCAGTGTTAATCTCACCAATAATTTGTAAGGGAAAATGTTCTCTCATGTGATACGAGATCATGTGAGACGATCGCAGCCATCCACTGACAAATTAGCGATTATCTTTTATTCATTCTCATTTTATAAAAATTATGGGTGGAACTAGTATTGAACAAGCACATTGTACTAGGTTTTGATCTGGATGGGATATGAATAGGTCCCCTGTAAAACCTTGACTATTTCACCCCTTTCAATATAAATTTGAGAAATCATTTTAACACTAGTGACTAGCAGTGAGTCGTCGCACATATATACTTGACTCGGTCACGAGTTGTCAAATGCCTCTTCATTTCACGTTTAGGTCATCGTCATCCTAAACAATTTAGGCTGTATATAGAATCTTTCTCATCTCTTAGAAGGGGTTACATCTCTTGTTGATTCGAACGGTGATGTCTTTGTCCTTGTTTGTGCACAGTAATTCAATTATGCTGCAAATCCAAACATCAGTAGCATTTATAGAAGTGGCATATATCATGAAATGCCTCTATACTCCCCATTGCCCTTTATGGATGATTAGGTGTTTTAATCTAACGAGCAAAAGATAGGTGGTGCATCCATCATGTGACAAGCAAAAAAGTTGTGTAAGTGTTAGATTTTAGTCTTTTGGCCCCTAGTGTGTCAAGCCATCAAACTAGCAATGGTGATTACACTAGTAAAACCAGATTACAATAGGATATTCAATATTACAAGAATCAGAATTACATTCTGGGAACTAAATCTTACCTCTCCAAAAGCATTGTTGAATTTCTTGTGCTGATAAACCTGATTGACAAAAAGCGTATGTTCAACATAATTGCTTGAACTATATTATACATCAACATCACCTTTATCCCAAATTAATTGGGGTCGGTGGTAGATGAACCCACATGAAAGATGTAAAACGGTTGAAAAATAAAATAAAAATAAAATAAAAAAATAAAAAAATAAATAATAATAATAATAATAATATATATATATATATATATATATATATATATATATATATATATATAAGAAGTGGGGGAAATGAAGGGGAAAAGGACTAAAAAAGGACCATCTGGAACATAGGAATAACAACGGGTTTAACCCTCCATCATACTAATAGCTTTTCTCCATTTCATTCTAAGACATACCGTTTGCCAATCTATATCCCACTCCATTAAATCTTGTTTTACTACCTTCCCCCAAGTAAGTTTCGGCCGACCTCTGCCTCTTTTTGTGTTGAGCTCTTGGTAGCAAACTTTTGTTCTTACAGGAGCATCCAGGGGCCTTCTCATCACGTGCCCAAACCACCTCAATCTATGTTCTCTCATCTTCTCGGCTACCGGTACTACTCCGGCCTTTCGTCGAATATCTTCATTTCTTATCTTATCCATCCTTGTGTAACCACACATCCACCTTAACATCCTCATCTCTGCTACTCCCATCTTATGCTCATGTTGCCTATGTGCTGGCTAGCATTCCGCCCCATATAGCATTGCCGGTCTTACTGTCGTTTTATAGAATTTTCCTTTTAACTTAAGGGAGATTTTGCGGTCACACAAAAACCCAGATGCACTGCGCCATTTCATCCACCCTGCTCTGATTCTGTGATTTACATCCTCATCAATCTCTCCACATTTTTGTAAAATGGAGCCCAAATATTTAAAAGCATCTTTTTTGGGTACCTCTTGACCATTTAAATGCACGGGCTCTTGGTCCCCATCTCGTACCAGAGAAAACTCACACTTCAGATACTCAGTCTTGCTTCGACCATTTAATTGCTTGAACTATATTATAATAGTTTAATTTTCAAGTGCATTTTCTTTCTGGTAGCTGTATATAATTTGCAGTTTCACATGATGTAGACATGAATTTATTTAGCAAAATGAATTGAAAAACACGAGTACTGAAACCCTATACATTGTAAAACTTCCCAACTTATTATATGTTGTGTAATGCAAACAAAAAAACTTTCGATCAATCTAAATTCATCTAGAAGGGAGCCTTTTAATCAAGCAATATACCTAGAAGGTATTTGGGCATATAGTTAATTAATAAAAGTTGGGCATATATCATATAACATAGCGTTGATTAATAGATGCAGTATTATGAATCTAAGAGTTCTAACTGCATGAAGGTGGAGAAAAGATCAGCATAAATTGTTAGAACATGTCACTAATATAGGAAGATGGATATGATGCTTGTTGGAACTCTGCCAAGTACTGAAACTGCTATTGAATGCGATGTTCTTTTGCGTGTTTCAAGATTAATGTGAAATGCAGAGACCCTGTATTACATGGTGCTATTCTTGCTCTTGTAATATTCATCACTTTGTTTGCCCCATATTTTATTAATTAGCTTATTTTTTAATGGAATGGAATCATTTGACACCCCATTTAAATAATTGATTTCCAAATAAATTTACTGGGTTACATTTATTAATTACTAATTCTCAATAAATTACCATTGTTAGATTAATGGAAATCAACAATTGAGATAGGTATCAAATTAAATTTGACACCTATCAAATGACCCTGAACTTTTTTCTAATATTCGAAATGTATATTTTAGTTAATTAGCCAGAGATGAATTAGCTTTTTTAAAAAAATTTAAAAAAAGGAAGCAAAACTTACATTGAAATAACATTGTTTATTTGTAAATTGGACTATCATAACTTGCAATACATATTGAATTTGCAGTGTTATTGACATTATTTTCAGCTGTTATTAGTTTCCAAAGTTCACTGTTGCGATGAGGATAAAATGCAATTAGAGTGCGGTGGTGAATATAATGATTTATTGAAAATAATAATACCAGATATATGAACTTCATATAATTCTATGTCCCAAGTTCCCTATCTAGCATGCCCCCAACGTTAGCATTATCTCTGTAGTTAGTACTTAGTAGTGAAACAAGAGTTCTTAAATCTTAATGATGGAGCAATGCATAACTACGATTTTATTATTATTATTATTATCTACCAGCCCGATGTGAATATGTGATATAGCCCGAACAACCTTTGATTTTAGGCCCAGATAATTACAAATAAAAATTAAAAGTAAAAAAACTTGGACCCATTACAACCCAGTTCTCATCGAACCAACTAAATTTTGGGTTGGATGGAGCTGAGCTAAAAATAAGAGACTGGGTTTTTCAAAACCTATCCCACACTTCATAAGGGGCTAATCGTACTAGCCCATCAAGTTTGACTAATGTTTGTAATGGTATTCATTCATCTTTCATAGTTAAATTTTTGGGAGATAGAATCCCTCATATTTTGTTGGGTAAATTACATGTTACCCCCTTGTACTTATGTCATGTTGCAAAAGACCACCTTGTACTTTTAATTGTTGCAATTAACTTCCTTGAACTATGTAATTTTAGCAATTAAACGTATCTGACTCTATTAACTATGCACGTGAGTGGAAAATGTTTCTCTCATCATGTAATGACAAAAAAAAAAAAAAACAATCAAGATTATAAAAAAGAAAAACAAAAACAAAAAAAGAAACAGGAAAAGAATTCTTAATTAGAGAAACGCTCCATCATGAAGAAAACACTGAAGGTCCGAACCTGATAATGAAACCAAAACAAATCAATGTGAGAAGAAAATGTTGAATAAACTTTAAATGTTTTGTTAGTTTTATATTTAATAGTCTTAATTAAGGAGTCATATGTTTAGGTAAGTGAAAGGCCAAGAGTTGTAAGAAAGTGAAAGGCCAAGAGTTGTAAGAAAGTGAAAGGCCAAGAGTTGTGAGAAAGTGAAAGGCCAAGAGTTAGAGAGGCCAAGAGTTGGAAGTTTAGTTTTGTGGTTTATGACTAATTTAATGTTTTGGTCCATGAAAAGGCAATCTAGTGCCTATATAAACTAATCCATATTGTAAGCAACATATCACAAGAAAAAGAGAAATACAAGTTGTGTCTTCTCCACAAGAAAATAGTTGTTTTTATTTTAAGTTCTACATTATAGTGATACCACAAATTGGTATCAGAGCAGTGGAGAGGGGGAGTGATATGGCACTACCCAAGTTGACGAAGGAGAACTACGAGAATTGGAGCATCCAGATGAAGGCTCTTCTCGGATCCCAGGACGCTTGGGAGAATGTTCAAGCAGGTTTTGTAGAACCACAGGACACTGGAGGCCAATCGGCGGCTCAAACCAAAGCGTTGAAAGAGACGCGTGCAAAAGACAAGCTGACGTTATTCATGCTCTTCCGAGCTGTAGACGAATCCGGGTTCGAGAAGATAGCAAATTGTGAGACCTCAAAGGCAGCCTGAGACATCTTAGCAAATGTCTATAGAGAAGCTAACCGGGTTAAACAAGTCCGGCTTCAAACCCTTCGTGCCGAGTTGGAGGGAATGAAGATGAAGGACACGGAAGGAGTATCCGGGTTCGTTGCCCGGGTTCAAGGAATTGTGAACCAGTTAAAACGGAATGGAGAAGATATACCTGACACCAGAGTGGTGGAGAAAATCTTGAGATCTTTGACAGACCAGTTCGAAAACGTGGTTTGTGCCATAGAGGAGTCCAAGGACTTGTCTACACTCACCATTGACGAGTTGGCGGGTTCCCTTGAAGTGCATGAACAAAGAAAGAAGAAGGAGGAGGAAACTCTTGAGCAGGAACTTCAGACCAAAGCAACAATTAAAGATGAGAAGATGCTCTATTCTCAAAATTTTCGAGGTAGAGGACGTGGCCGCGGTGGACGAGGTACTAGCCGTGGTGGTAGAGGTCGAGGCCGAAGTCAAGAAGTGTATAGTGATGAGGTAGGACAGTCAAATCAACAAAACTGGAGAGGAAGAGGACGAGGTCGACGAGGAGGTCGGTCACATTATTCAAACATCGAGTGTTACAAATGTGGAAAGTTTGGTCACTATGCAAAAGATTGTAACTTGGACAAGTGTTACAACTGTGGCAAAGTCGGACATTTCGCAAGAGAATGCAGAGAGGAGAAAAAGGTGGAGGAGACGTCCAACCTAGCCACAGAAGGCGAGATGAAGGATGGTGTCTTGTTAATGACACACAGTAAAGGAAGTCCAGACGATGACATGGAGTGGTATCTTGACACGGGTGCGAGCAACCACATGTGCGGACATAAGGACTTCTTCAAGGAGATGAGAAAGGTGGAAACCGGACATGTTTCGTTCGGGGATGCCTCAAAGGTTGAGGTAAAAGGCCGAGGCACGATCTGTTTCCTACAAAAGGACGGGTTAATTGGCTCAATTCGAGATGTGTACTATGTACCCGACCTAAAAAGCAATATTTTAAGCATGGGTCAACTGATGGAGAAAGGTTACTCGGTTATTATGAAAGACCGGGTATTGTATTTGAAAGATGAGCAAGGTCGGCTGATAGTCCGAGTTCAAATGGGTAAGAATCGTATGTATAAACTAAATCTGAAATGTATACAGGTTGAATGTTTACAAGCCAAGGTGGAAGATAAGGCGTCACTTTGGCATCTCCGGTTTGGTCACCTACATTATGGTGGTCTAACCGAGTTGGCAAAGAAGAAGATGGTGGAAGGGTTACCTGGCATCAACTTTGAAGGAAAGTTTTGTGAGAGTTGTGTACTTGGCAAGCATGCCAGGACCACGTTTCAGAAGATGGCAAGATTCCGGGCTAAGCAACCTCTGGAACTAATACATACCGACTTGTGTGGACCCATCAATCCGGGTTCCTTCAGCGGTAAGAAGTATTTTATTTCCTTTATTGATGATTTCTCACGGAAAACTTGGGTTTACTTTCTGAAGGAGAAGTCCGAGGTGTTTGATGTGTTCAAAAGGTTCAAGGTGATGATTGAGAAGGCAACAGGAAGCTATATCAAATCGGTGCGGTCTGACAGAGGTGGGGAATATACCTCAACAGCGTTTATGTCTTTCTGTGAGGAACAGGGGATAAGGAGGTTTCTAACAACACCATACTCACCACAACAGAATGGCGTGGCTGAAAGGAAGAACCGGACTATTCTTGACATGGTTCGGTCAATGCTGAAGAACAAAAGGATGCCGAAGGAGTTTTGGGCGGAAGCTGTGCAGTGTGTTGTGTATGTGCAGAACCGATGTCCACATTCGAACTTGGATGATAAAACTCCACAGGAAGCATGGAGCGGTCAAAAGCCTTCAGTGGCTCATCTCAGAGTTTTTGGCAGTATAGCCTATGCACACATACCGGACCAGCTCAGAACCAAGCTCGAGGATAAAAGTAAGAAATATGTTTTTATTGGATATGATGAAAAAACAAAGGGGTATAAGTTGTTTGACCCCGTCAACAAGAAAGTCATAGTAAGCAGAGATGTAAAGCTCAATGAAGCAAATGAGTGGGACTGGAACAATTCTTCTGAGGTAAACTTTGAAGACGGAATCTCAACACAAATTATCAACCCGGCAAGTCCTGAAGCTTCTGATGATGAAGATGAGGTACGACAACCCAGGATGCGAAGCATACAAGACATATATGAGTCAACAAGTGAGGTACATTTTGTTTGTCTTCTTGCAGACTCTGAGAACATAAGTTTTGAAGAAGCCATCCGAGATAAGAAATGGCAAGATGCCATGGATGAGGAGATAGAAGCTATTGACCGAAATAACACATGGGAGTTAGCCGAGCTACTAGAAGGAAGTCGGCCCATTGGAGTGAAGTGGGTGTTCAAGAAGAAGATGAATGCTCAAGGGGAGATAGAACGATATAAAGCTCGACTAGTTGCAAAAGGTTATAAGCAGAAGGCTGGAATTGACTATGACGAGGTTTTTGCCCCTGTTACAAGGATGGAGACAATTCGGCTACTCATCTCACAGGCTGCTCAGTACAGATGGCCAATGCATCAAATGGATGTAAAGTCGGCATTTCTGAATGGTGTTCTTGAAGAAGAAGTTTATGTGGAACAACCGCCGGGCTACATGAAGGCAGGAGAAGAGAAGAAGGTGCTGAGATTGAAGAAAGCACTTTACGGGTTGAAGCAAGCACCACGGGCATGGAATGCTCGTATTGACAAATATTTCAAGGAGAATGGACTTGAACAATGTCCATATGAACATGCTGTTTATGTCAAGAAAAATGGAGGAGACTTGTTAATTGTGGCTCTTTATGTTGACGACCTCATTTTTATGGGAAACAATGCCAAGATGATACAAGAGTTCAAGAGCACAATGACAAGAGAGTTCGAAATGACAGATCTCGGTTTGATGAAGTTCTTTCTTGGTTTGGAAGTAAAACAAAATGAGAAGGGAATCTTCGTGTCACAGGAGGCTTATGCAAAAAAGATTTTGAAGAAGTATAAGATGGAAGATTGCAACCCAGTTTCAACACCAATGGAACCCGGTTCAAAACTCTCTAAGTTTGATGGAGGAGACCGTGTTGATGCAAGCAAGTACATAAGTTTGGTGGGAAGCCTACGTTATCTCACATGCACGAGGCCGGATATCTCGTTGATGCAAGCAAGTACATAAGTTTGGTGGGATATCTCGTTAAGGGTCGGCATAGTAAGTCGGTTCATGGAGGAGCCGAGATACACACATTGGAAGGCGGTAAAGAGAATTCTGAGGTATGTTCAAGGTAGAGTTTCACACGGGTTACACTACTCGAGCTCGGCAAAATACAAGTTGATTGGATATTCTGACAGTGATTGGTGTGGAGACGTAGATGATCGAAAGAGCACGGCTGGTTATGTGTTTTTCATGGGCAACACGGCATTCACCTGGATTTCGAAGAAGCAACCTATTGTGACACTGTCGACATGTGAAGCTGAATATGTAGCTGCATCTTGGTGTGTTTGTCATGCAATGTGGCTCAGGAATTTGCTAAGCAAGTTGGAGGAAAAACAAGTCGGTCAAACTGTGATCCGAATTGACAATAAGTCAGCTATAGAGCTAGCCAAGAACCCGGTAAATCATGAAAGAAGCAAGCATATTGACGTCCGATTTCACTTCATCCGGGATCAAGTAAAGGAAGGAAATGTGGAGCTAACACACGTGACCAGTCAAGAGCAAGTCGGGGACATCTTCACAAAGCCACTGCCGACGTTGCTGCTCAACAATTGCAAGAAGATGCTTGGGATGAAAGATGGCAGAACCATTTAAGTTTATGAAGGAGAATTGTTGAATAAACTTTAAATGTTTTGTTAGTTTTATATTTAATAGTCTTAATTAAGGAGTCATGTGTTTAGGTAAGTGAAAGGCCAAGAGTTGTAAGAAAGTGAAAGGCCAAGAGTTGTAAGAAAGTGAAAGGCCAAGAGTTGTGAGAAAGTGAAAGGCCAAGAGTTAGAGAGGCCAAGAGTTGGAAGTTTAGTTTTGTGGTTTATGACTAATTTAATGTTTTGGTCCATGAGAAGGCAATCTAGTGCTTATATAAACTAATCCATATTGTAAGCAACATATCACAAGAAAAAGAGAAATACAAGTTTTGTCTTCTCCACAAGAAAATAGTTGTTTTTATTTTAAGTTCTACATTATAGTGATACCACAGAAAACACTCCAATGCAACACAACACTAATTCTTCGAATTTCGATCTCATGCATCGCCATTATGGTAACCTTCTCATTTCTTCCCTTATTATTTATCAGGAATCGTTAACAGTGCTATTTTGTGCTACCCTAAATGTTATTATTTTAATTTCTGGGTGTCGATTGATTTATAGGTGAATTATAGTTGAAATTGAGAAATTTGTCGTGAATTGTATCATTGGATGGTGGGTCATTTTTTGGTATGCTGAAAAATGTTAAAAAGACTTAATCTTTTACTGTTGCTATCGTTGTTGTTGGTAGGTGAATGTTCCAAAGACAAAATAGACATACTGCAAGAGTAAGGAGTGTAGGAAGCACACTTTGCACAAGGTTACTCAATTGCTTGCTATTGAAGGAAGCACCCTACATAGTGTCCGGCTTGTATAATCTTCATTGATGAGATTGATGCCATTGGAGGAAGTCGAAATCCAAAGGACCAAATGTACATGAAGATGACTTTAAATCACTTGCTTGTTGAGCTAGATGGATTCAAACAGAATGAAGGCATAATTGTCATTGTAGCTACTAATTTCCCAATCACTGAATAAGCCTTTACATGACAGAGATGGAGATCGAACCTAAGGAAATGTAAAATGTAGATTAACAATATATACTCATAAAACTTCATTTGTAACTGGTTCTTCCTATGTGACCAATGTTTACAATGTGCTGAGTGATTAGTGTTTATGATTCTTTAGTGGTTCTGTTAGCTTTTTATTAACCGGTTCTATTACCATTTTAGTGTATCTTAAATTTTGATCAATATAGGAAAATTGGAATGAGTAAGAGCTACCTATAGAATGAGCTGAAAGTAAACTGGTATTGAAGGCCGAAGCATGTGAGAGGGAAAAAGAAAAAATTTTCCAAGCGAAAACACACATGCATATAAGTCTCATGCTTTAAGACAGTATGATGTTACCTTTGTTTGTGATTCGGACACCAAGGAGATCAGTGTCAGGTTTGAAGAGTTCAAACCCTCTAACGTTGATCCACACCACCCAGGTCAAGATGCAAGAACTACTTCTTGAAAGCCACTAAATGACCACCACAAAGAGGCTTGCTATGCGCTCAATAGGTGAAGAAGGAGGCTAGGTATATGTGTTTAGAAGAGTGAAGTCTTCAGCATGAAAACTTCACAAGAGTGGTGCATGGAAATGAGTAGAATCGGCTAGGTGTTTTAGCGAAATCACTTTAGGAGAAAACTCCCAAGTTTGCGCACAAGAGTGGGAGAGGATTTCCACTTCTAAAAATTCCTCAAAAAGTGGCGCACACAAGAGGAGATAAAGGTGGAGTTGTTGCAATTCAAAATTCCCAACAACCTCCCCTTTGAATTCTTATGAGATTAGGTCTTTATCTAATCAAGATTCTGACCTAATGGTCATCACATGACCATCCATACTATGTGCCCCATTCGGTCCCAAAAAGAGTCCAGATACGTTGAGTAGTTGCATTCAAATCTGAACCAACTCTCTCACTGATTATCTCAACCAACAAAATCTGAATTGGAGCATATTTTATTGACAAGATGACACTCATATCCAACCAAAAGTGGCGCCCCAAACTCAGCTTTGGATGAGATTAAATATCTTCTCTTGATACAGGGGATTTGTTCCAACAAGATCTCATCTTATCCTTTTGTTATGAAACAACTTTTCATAGCAAATTCAAATTCGAATTCAAACATTTAAATTCAAACGTTGAAACATTTAAACTCAAAATTCAAATTCAAAATTCAAATTTCAAAATTCAAAATTTCAAATTTCAAATTTCAAATTCAAAATTCAAATTTCCAATTCAAAATTCAAAATTTAAAAGTTTGATAATTAATTTAACCAATTAAATTAATTAGTAATATCTTGGACCATCCAAGCCCATTACATGATCTATGCGCCCTCTTCACTTTAGCTGGGCTTCAAAACAACTTCTTGAACTAATAACCATTATTAGACCCAATACCTTTAATGCTAGATCATCATGACTATAAGGTGTTAGTGTGTGACCCATTAGGTCCAACATAGTCACTTACATAAATGGGCTCGGCCCAACAAGCCCACAACCCATTTAATGACAACACATAGCACTAGCAATGCTTTGTTGCCCTAGAGCTAGTTAGATTAATGACTTGATCATCCTATTACACATATTTGGTTGCCATATGTATTTCTCTTTGTCTCGGTTACCTTCCCATTAAACCTAGGGTAAGGAAATGTATCAACCCTTGCAGTTTAGGGTAAGCTTTATTCGAAATAGGGAATCTTCAATTTACTGACTCTAAAGGTAGATCATCTCTTGATCTCTTTTACTATGCATAGATTCTCGAGTCCATATAAATGTCATCCCGATTTCTCCGGTTTACAGATAACCTAATCTCTCACAGAGATTTGACGAATTCCTTCAGCTTATCACCCTAGCCCTGTGCTCTTTTAGGACAAGCCCAACAGTATACCTATGAGTCTCTATGTTTCAGGCAGACGAGGTATACAATCAAAGCATGCCTTTTAGAACACAGTCTAGGTAATAACTTCTGGTCTAAGGAAAGACATACCTAAATATAAAGAGACTACTCTAATGACACTATCTGTGAGATTACCTCATAGAGTCTCTTTGTGGTCCACACACGACTTTAGTTAAGACATCTCCATATCTGTAGCACATGAGGTCTTTACCTTGTATCCATATACAAGTAGATAAGTCATTTTAGTCTTACCCGAGATCACTGATCCCCATTCTCAGTATCTCTAGACTAGGAACATAAAATTGGGAATAAACGTGTGGTATCCTTGAATCCTCATTGATGTGCCTCTGGCAAGTGTGGTTTTTCTGTGTTAAAATTGATAAGAATAGAGTCATAAGAGAGCAATTTAAATACATATTTGCTAATTATATTGATTCTTTGTATGTCAATAATATTCACCTATTGGTTGTGTTTTTACAGGAAAAAGAAGTGAAAATTATTAAAAGCATGTTAACGCAATTCCACACAGTTGGAGAGGATTACAAATTCCAGAAGCATGGCGCGGACCGGCACCACATTGGCGCACACCCGCGCCAGTTTCCGAATTGCACAGCGGTACTTTGGATGTGGCGCCACTATGGCGCCAACCGGCGCCGAATTCTTGAAAAGCAAAAAAATGGCAGTACCATAGCGCTAGGTAGCGCCAAATCCATGCTACCTAGCGCCACTTTCAACAATTTTTTTCAAAGATGGCGCTACCTAGCGCCCCAAACAAGGAAGAAAAGGCGTGGCGCAAACTTGCGCCAATCCGGCGCCAACCGGCGCCGGTTTGTGGGACGGATCTCCGTGTTTTCTGAGGGGCACTTTTGGAAAGGAAATAAAACATTATAAAAGCACCTCTTATGCAACTAGGTCAGGAGACGAAGACATATACAGACAGGCTTTTCACATTCTGAAAAACACAGACACAGATCTAGAGAGGCAGCGAGGAGAGACTGGAGGCATTTTTCGTTCTTCGTCTCTTTTCTAGTATTTCTTTATCTTCTATTTCATTTTATGTTGAATTTTAGATCAACGATCATAATTTTGATCGGCTAGATCATTTTTATTGTAGTCAGGGTCACGATCCATATGTGAACCCTTGACACGAAGGATTGGTTTATGGTTTTTGATTTATATAATTATTTTTATCATTACTCTGTGCAAATTTGATATTCCCTTTGTTATAATTGATCGATCTGATAGTTGGGGATATTCTGAGGATCAAAACCCTAGATAGGAATATTGGGGTTTTGATCTCGAAAGGGAGTAAGATAACAATCTGTATGCGTGCTAGGAATAGACGTGTATACGATTGCAGATGCTTAAATTATCGCGCCCATTGCTTGATCCCATGAGAAACATTGCAAGGAATTGGGGTTTCTCATGGGATTAAAGGGTTAACCCTGCAAGGAATTGAGGGTTAACTATTAAATCTTTTAGATGATAATTTATCTGAGTAATTATATAAATAATTATTGTAAATCAATCTGGAGTAAAAAACGGTGATCATTTGGTGAATGAACCCTGGCTGCAATGTTTTTAAATATTTACAAAAATCAATCTTTGTTCTTTGTTTTATTCTTCAATATAAAAATACAAAAATAAGTCCTTTTATTTTCAGATTACAATTTTACTCAATTGACAATATTTGTCAAACCCCTTTTTGAAATCGTCCATTCTTAAAGGAAAAGTTTTAATTGATATTAGATCTCAATCGCTGTGGAGACGAACTTTTCTTATAACTTTATTACTTGTGCGATCGGTATACTTGCCGGAGAGCATCAAGTTTTTGGCGCCGTTGCCGGGGATTGGTTTATCTGATATCATATAATCTTGATCCTTAGGATTGGATTTGTGAATATTTGTGAATATATTTTTTTTTATTTTAGTTTTAATTTTATTTGAATAGTGCTACTGATCTCTTTTCTGAGTTGTATGCGAGGTACAATCCCAGAATTTCCACTTAATTTGGAAATCACTATAGCAGAAAAGAGGAACAGAAAACTTGCTCGGAAGAAGCTTGCATTTAACGAGTTGGGAATTCTTTTCGAAGAAGCACAAACGATGGTTGGGAACAATGATGAAATGGACAATCCACTCATGGATACGATTCTTACTCCAGCATTTAATTGACCAAATTCAAACATTGTTCACCCAGAAGTGGGGAACAATCATTGGGAGCTCAAGTCTGCCAATATTCAGTTGGTAGAGCGTGCTCAGTTTGGTGGAGAGGCTGATGAGGACCCTCACAGGTTCATTGACAGACTTCTGAGGATTTTTAACTCCACTAAACACCCCCAGGTGTCCAATGATGCAGTCAGGCTGAGACTGTTTCCCTTTGCTTTAAAGGGGAAGGCTTTGAATTGGTTGGAAAGGCAACCAGCAAGAAGTATTCCATTATGGGAGAGTCTCTCAAATAAATTCTTTGCTGAGTTCTTTTCCATGGGGAGGTTTAACCAGATGGTGAATGATATCACCAATTTCACCCAGGCTGAGGGTGAAACAATGTGTGCAGCATGGAACCGCTTCAAGGATCTAATGAGGAGATGTCCTCATTACCCCATGACCAATGGTAATGAGGTCCGAATTTTTTTCAATGGGTGTAAACCTGAGTTCGGATAGTGCTGAATGGTGCAGCAGGTGGTAGCATCAAATCCTTGAGAGCAAATGAGACTCTTGAGTTAATAGAAAGAATGGCTGCCAATGAAAATGAAGGTTTGACAGCCAAGCCTAAGAGAGGGATTCTACACCTGGATAACAATGATGCGGTTCTGGCTGAAAATAAATTGTTAGCACAACAGCTAGCAAATTTGACCTCAAGGATGGACAAGATGCAACTTTCCACTATGCAAGTTGCATCTGTGGTTTGTGAATACTGCAAGGGTGAGCATGAATCCAATGAATGCTCATCTTTGTTATCTTCTGATTCTCCTCAACAAGTGCAAGTGAATGGAGTATGGTACGAGCAAAGATCTCCACCAAGAAACATTCCTAGGAATCATAATTTCCCTTCTGGAAATAACAATTTTCAGAGGAGAACTCAAAGCACAGGACTGGATTACAATTCCAACAACTACTTGCAGCCTCCACCAGTCCAAGCTAAGGAGCCTTCTGATTTGGAAAGATTAGTTGGACAAATGGCCAAACACTCAAATGCCTTCATGGAAGAGACTAGAGCCACTATTAAGAACATGAGTGCTTCTATCAGGAATTTGGAGAATCAAGTTGGTCAGTTGGCTAAGAAAGTTGCTGATAAAAATCCAGGCACTTCCTCTAGTAACACATTTAAAAATTCCAAAGAGGATTGTATGTTTATCACAACTAGAAGTGGTAAGGTGGTAGGAGTTCCAAAAAAGCTTAAGGCGGTTGAGGAGCCAGAAAAAGAAGAGGAGATTCCTTCTAATGTCCAGACACCTCTTCAGAAAGGGGAAGAAAAAGAGCCCCCTATTGTTGCTAAAAAGAAGAAGTTTGAGCTGAATCCTGAATATGTGCGAGCCATGGCACCTTATCCTGACAGATTCAAAAAGGATGCTCAAAGCAACAATATGGCAGATTTCTTGATATTTTTAAGAAATTGCATATAAATATTCCTTTTGCTGAAGCCTTGGCTGGCATGCCCAATTATGCCAAGTTTATGAAGGACCTCTTGTCAAGGAAGCACAAGTTGCAGGAATGCCAAACGGTGACATTCACTGAAAAGTGTAGTGCTATAATTACGAAGAAGTTTCCTGCCTAAGCGTCATGATCCAGGGAGGTTCAATATTCCTATTGAAATTGGGAACACCAAATTTGGTAGGGCCTTGTGTGATCTTGGGGCAAGTATAAATCTAATGCCCTTGTCTGTTTGTAAATCTCTGGGGTTACTGATTTGAAACCCACTTTGGCATCTCTTCAACTTGCTGATAAGTCTGTAAGAAAGCCTAGTGGAATAATAGAAGATGTTCTTGTGAAGGTAGACAAGTTCATCTTCCCTGCTGATTTTGTAGTGTTGGATATGGAAGGAGGAGCTGAAATGTCACTTTTGCTGGGTAGACCTTTCTTAGCTACATCTCGTGCGCTAATTGATGTGGAAAGCGGGAAGCTAGAGCTAAGAATGAATGATGAGACTGTTACTATTCATGTCTTTGATTCTTTAAAACAGTCTTCTCACAAAGACGATTGTTTTAGTCTGGAAGTATTTAAGGAAGAAAAAGATGTAGCAGTTGAGCTTCCTCAAAATCTCAAAGATGATGCCAAAGAAGATGGAAACCCAAAAGTGGAAGTGAAAGATCTTCCTAAAAATTTAACTGATGATGTCAAAGAGGTGAGAACGCTTCAAGAGAGGCGTACTCCTACAAAGAAGAAGGCAAGAAGAAAGGAAGGGTTAAAATTCTTTGATACGAGTTGGAAGAGATACCGGGAGTTGAAGTTTGACAAGAGACACCGAGACTCTATCTCTCGGAAAAATCAAAGCTTCAAAGAGTTCTTAATATGGATCCATGGTTTGGATCAATCTGGGAATGGTAGTCCCATACACCAAGGCAACCAGTACCACCAGACCCTTCATTTGCTAGTCATCCCACACTGCTGAGGGGGATGACATGGAGGGATGATCATATCTCCTTGCTGACGGAGATCTTGTATATTAGTTTATTTTTCTGTTTCGTATTTTTGAGTTATTTTGTGTTGGTATATTTTTCTATGATGTTTTAATGTGTGCATTATAGTTTCTTCTATATGCCACTATTTGTTCTATTTTGCAGGATTTTCTTCCTTCTTGGGGTTTAATTATTGCCGAGGACATCAATGCTCTAAATCTGGGAATGGTAGGCTTGCACCTTAGAACTGCAATTCTTCTATCAGGGGAGATATTCTAACTCTTTTAATTTTCTTAGTTATTTTTATAGTTATTTGGTGTGACAAAAAAAATGTGTGTTTTGAACAAATCCCAGGTTTAAATGTGCTTATCTTGTTAATGTACATGATTAAATTCTTGGAATATATTGTATGACTTTCTAGCATAACATTGCATAGGCATAATTAGATTGCATGATTGCTCGTTTGTCTGAGTTAATATTGTGAATTCTGATAATGTCTGAAGTCAATTTTCTTGAGTCTGCATTGATACCATAGCTGTGAGGTTTTGAGCCTAAACACTGAAATTTTTGTTGAGAGGCCTCACTGTTGTAATACTCTAGAACTTGATTTGTTTCTCTGTGATGCAGGCATTGATTGATATGATAAAGGCATTTTGTTCTTATTAGCTATTAGCCAAAATAACCCACCTGAATGGAATTTTCCCTTGCTAGCCTTTTTGAGCCTGAACTAATTTTTTGTAAAATGACCTGTGGCCTGATTAATGGTTTAGCCAATATCCAT
>JAVKPL010008968.1:0-36143 GCA_032173675.1 Gastrolobium villosum | reverse complement strand
ATTGCGCGCTTGCGCAATCATGAGGTTAGTAATTTTTGATTGTATCATTATATCTTGACTTTGGAATATGGCAGTGTGATAATAATATTTTTATTGATGCTTTTACCCACATATTTGTATGATTTCAGATTGATCATTCCCTTGTGTCTGCGCTTGTCGAGCGTTGGCGCCCAGAGACAAGGACATTTCACATGAGGATGGGTGAGGTCACTATTACCCTAGAGGATGTGCATCATCTGCTAGGTTT
Source organism: Gastrolobium villosum (assembly GCA_032173675.1). NCBI lineage: Eukaryota > Viridiplantae > Streptophyta > Magnoliopsida > Fabales > Fabaceae > Gastrolobium > Gastrolobium villosum. The sequence continues at coordinate 35,896 of JAVKPL010008968.1, read as the reverse complement.
GCCCACCGATGGTCAGGTTGTGTCCGGGCGACACGGACGACATCCTTTTAAGGATTTGGTCCGTGATTACTTAGGTGTTCAGGCACAGCCTGGTAGGGAATTGTCTGGGGGCTTGTTGGGTCTGCACTTCTTGCGACAGGAATTTCGCTATTATGCACCCCATGCAAACACCGAGGTGAACCGGATGAGATATACTCGCGCATTAATTTTGCGTATACTCGGGGGGACGCTGTTCGTGGACACTGCTTCTAGCTTTGTTCCTGCGAGGTACTTGACATATTTGGATAATTTCCAGCGGTGTGGAACGTATAGTTGGGGCTCTGCAGTTCTTGCCGTGTTATATAAGGAATTGTTCAAAGTGACAGACAGGAGACGTTCTGACATGGGTGGTTGTGTACTATTATTGCAATTATGGGCGTGGACTAGATTCCCGCCTATCTCTCCCGGGATACCCGCAGTCATTGATGAGGAGGCTGCTTATGGACACAGGTAATTGCACTGTTGTCATTTGTGAATTATTGAAATAGATATATCTGTTAATATTTGAATAATTATTGTATGGTATTGAATGTCGTATTTTTTTTGCAGGTTTAATTTTTATGTGCAACGGCAGACTGTGTGTTCACATATACGCAGGTACCGACATCGTCTAGACGTTATGCGCAGACGTGAGTTTTGTTGGAGGCCGTACCTTGGTTTCATAGGTAATCCACCTCTCTCTGACACCGCCCGCAGATGGATCGCTGTCTGTCCACTAATTTGTTACCAGGTCGTAGTATATCAGCAGCCGGATCGAGTTCTACGACAGTTTGGATTTCAGCAGCCTATTCCACCTGCTCCGATTAGTTGTCTTGACCTGCTGACGATTTCCATTACTGGTAAGATAGACGTAGACTGGAGGGAGAGACATGCATTCTTTATCGCTCAGTGGGAGAATAGGGATTCTCTAGTACTGCAGGACCTTTTTCCTCTTCCGCAAAATGATGACGGCCATTTATCTGTTAATAGCGAGTATATGGGGTGGTATCATAGAGTGACCCGTCGATGGATGACCCGCAGGGCTGCGATTGCGACGCACGTGGTATGTTGTAATACTATTGAATTATGTGTTCTTAACCTTTTTTTATAGTAGCTAACAAATTTAAACATGTATGTCCTACAGGCTGATCGCACGGAGACAGTGGTCCATATGGCTTCGCCAGAGGGTCGGGAATCGTTCTCTATGGATCAGATTTATCACGAGGCACTCAGGGCCCTTGCCGCGTGTGATGATATGAACAGATTGACAGATCCTGGCGAGCCCGCAGCCCGACCGGTGGTACGTAATACAGAGGACCCTCCGCCTGTCCAGCGTCGTAGTCGACGTGCACGTTATGAGGGCCTGCCGCTTCACCATACCACACCTCCGGTTGCTGATACACCACATGTTGTCCCTGCCATGCCTCCCCGTCCCGCCGGCATGTATTATTCCCCAGGTTTTCCAGCTGGTCCTTCACAACAGTATTGGTGGCCACCCCAGCCTGGGTTTCATGCTACACAGTATCCACCTTGGCCGACAGCGCAACATATGGGACAATATGTATTTCCATCTCAGCCATATCCTATGTATACAGGCGGTAGTACTTCACAGCCTCCACAGGGTTTAGATTCATTCCCAGATTACTATAGGCCAACTACTGATCCTGGCGAGCCATCATATGCACATGCTCCAGTGCTTGCCACTCCGACAGCCTATTCGACGAGTTTCTTGCAGTCACCACATTCACAGCCATTCGAGGAGTTTTCTGCTCAGGATTTGGCCGATGTTATGGGAGAGGCGGCTGATGATCCTGGTCATGCGCAGGCGGCACATGGCGATGATCCCGGTGCTGATCCAGTTGCTGGTGCTGATGGTGTTGATGCTGAGGGGATTAGGCGAAACCCCATTCGTCAGGCCAGGTTCACTTGTATGCTGTCACCATTTGACCATGATACGGCTAAGTGCGCGGGGTATCATGCTCGAGAGCACTGATGTGTTATTTTGTTGTGTTTGTCTGTATTTAGGTTGAGTTTGTTTAATGTCGATGGACTGTTGACTCTTATTTACATATATTTTGCACTTGTGTTGGAGACTATATTTTTACACATATGATGCATTATTTATAATTACAGTTATGTTCTTATCGGCTTGACTGATTAAAATATTAAATGACGGTACTAAATACTATAACAAGGCACACATGAAGTACATGACTATAATAAAATATTAAATGACGGTACTAAATACTATAACATATTTATGCATATAATAAAAACTTAAACTGATTCACTGCTGTGGTTGTTGTCGCGAAGGACAATGCCGTTTATTATGCCCAACCTGCCTACAATAACCGCACCTTGTTCGAGTAATTGCGCCTTCACGAGAATCCATCTCATTGTGAATACGTGTACTTCTAGGCCTTCCCCGTTGACGTTTCATGGACGCATCTGGTATAACTGTTGCACGTGCAAATGGCGGTATAAAATCCTCGTTACCAATTGGATACCATTGAGCTGAATAAATTTCACATTGATTCTTGGCACTGTATGCAGGGTCTATGTACAGTGTGGGATCGTGATGCGTCGATGTACATGCCGCAATGACATGGCTACAGGGGAACCTGAAAGCAGTGAACTCACCACACTGACATGTACGGTCAGATAACGAAACCGACCATTTCTTACCTTCGCGATGAGTACGTACATTATATGACTCTTGCACTTCAAATCTTGTCTGTTGCACGTCATAAGAAGTTACGTAATGTGTCCTGGCCTTATCTTGATTGTCCACATATAGTCGCCACATGACTTTGGCGAAGCGATTACCTCTCTCAAGCTCCTCACGGGCTTCTTGTCCGTGCTCTAAAAAATATGCCACCAGTCTACTGTAAGTTATACGCACAAGTGAGGCGATTGGAAGGTTTCGCGCCCCTTTTAGAACTTTATTAACACACTCTGACAGATTTGTTGTCATATGACCAAATCTTCTTCCTTGTAGATCATAAGAGATGCTCCACTTCTCTTTCGGGATGCGATCAATCCATTCAGCTATTTGAGGGCTTGTTTCTCTAAACTTCTCTAAACCAGCATCAAAGTCTAAGCGCGATGTTGTATATCCTACACATTTAACACAAAAAACATTATTATTGGTGGTCCATTGTACCAATCAGACAAATTGAAAACATACCTAACTTCTTCAACTGCTTCTTCAACATGACATTCTTGAACTTGTGATTGAAATTACTTGCCACGTGGCGAAGGCAGTACACATGGTATGCCTGTGGTGGAGACCATCCTAGATCAACATTGTTCACTGCAGCCAAGATTCCCGCATGCCTATCAGAAATCAGACAGATTCCGGTTTTTTGCGTAACATGTATTCGAATAAGTGCTAAGAACCACGACCAGTTGTCAGTATTTTCTGCAGACACGATAGCGAATGCGATTGGAAGAATGTAATTGTTGCCATCCACTGTTGTAGCAATCATTAGGGTCCCGCGATATTTTCCATATAAATGGGTCCCATCAATCATGATTATTGGCTTGCAATAATTGAATGCATCACAACACTGTTTAAATGTCCAAAACACCCTTCTGAATACCTTGTGAGCTTGGTCGAGGCAGCCATTAACGAAATGGTCACGCAAATCCAGCTTATAGGCGGATCCGGGAGAAAAATGTAGCATGTAATCCAGCCACCTAGGTAAGAACGCATACGACTCGTCCCAGTCACCAAATACTTTCACAAGAGCCTTTTGCTTTGCCTTCCAAGCCTTCCTATACGATATATGGAATCCAAGGATAGTAGCGATCCTTTCTTGGATAAGCCCAATTTTGACACTGGGCTCCTCTCTTATCATTTCTGTTTATGCGGTCAAACAACACGATATTAGTTAACAGCATACAAAGTCTCTATAAATTTAAAAGCAATAACTCTACGCACCTAAGATCAATGAACAAATGAGATTTGAATCCAACTGCTTGTGATCTTGGGTAAGAGACTGACTAGCACATGTGTGTTCGTTATTCCATACGCCTATCACCCATTCGCTGCCACCTTTTTTTTGGTATGCTCTCATCCTCATTGGACAACCGGCGTTATGATCTTGACAAACCATAATCAACCTTTTCGTATCACTTTTCAGTACGACTGTTGTGCGATGATTTGTCATACAATATTGTTTAATTGCCATCTGTACATCTTGCTTGGTGTCAAAGATTTGGTCCTTATATAGCGCATCGCCGAATTGCCAGTTAGGTATTTGTGCTCCATTCATATCATCAACTTCTTGATCTGGATATTCCCAATTAACATTCGTGAAATGGCTAATTCCAGACCAAAATGGTACATTATCATTTCCTGCATAATAACAAGTCCAAAACCCCAATATTAATGTGGTTTTAATATGATATCATATTTTTTATTATTAAGCATTAATGGTTACGTACCTGCCACAGGAGGATCTTGCATTCCGACAATGCCTGGAGATGGAATTGGTTGTGCAATAGCATTAGACGGACAACGATCAAAATCACCATCGACATCCGTATCCGATGACTCGCTATCCGGAACAAGACCTTCATCATGCTCGTCCTCGGAACTATCTGTACGCCAAGATGGATCGTTCACGTTGCGGGCGGGAATGCTTTCGTCTAAAATTTCTTGAGTTGTTGGTGCAAGCGTGGGGGACGCGACCTCATCTTCCGGATTTACCATTGGCACCATGTTTACGGCGACGATGTCAGTGCATGGATTGCTCGGTTGATTGCTGGATTGTCCACCGTAATTTACTTCTGCATATAATTCAACAAATCTTGACTCGCCGTGTTCAGAAGTGCTTGCATCTACTACTAACGTTACATCTTCATCGTCGACAATTTCAACACCAACCCATTGCACGGGGTTTCCCGAGGCACATCTAGCGGTCAACCGAGCAAGAGTTTGACCACGTTGTAATCTTAACTTTTTGTATATTAACTTCTTCAGCTCGTGAAGATTGCATCTTGGACTCATGCGAAACATTTTTGCATCACCTTCAAATACTTGCCCGTTTGGCCCAAAGTATTTTCTCCCATTATAATAAACAGTAGCTATTATATCATTCCTCCTACCATCACTCATCTTACAAAAATAGAAAAACAATGAAGATTCAAGAAATACAAAAGTAGTAAAAACTTACATAAAAGGAAACCTTTGCAAGTGGAGAATCACACCTGAAATGGAGTGATTTATACACCTGGGCATAATTCGCTATAGGGTCTAGCGAATTACTGGGGAGTTGACACGTGGCCTGCAATCGAGTTGACATGATTTGACTTCTCTGACCACGTAATTCGCTACACTGTGTAGCGAATTACGTGGACCATTGAGGAGATGACACGTGTCACTGAAGCAGCTGACCTTGCAGCCTTTTTGACCACGTAATTCGCTACACTGTGTAGCGAATTACGTGGAGCAGTGAGGAGGTGACACGTGTCGTTGAGGTGTCAGACCGGACAGACCTTTTGACCACGTAATTCGCTACACTGTGTAGCGAATTACGTGGTCCATTGAGGAGATGACACGTGTCGCTGAGGTGTCTGACCGGACAGACCTTTTGACCACGTAATTCGCTACACTGTGTAGCGAATTACATGGTCCACTGAGGAGACGACACGTCAGCACACGTAATTCGCTACAGGCAGCAGCGAATTACCCAGTGTGGCACTTTGGTAATTTTTACTGTTCGCGTGGCATTTTGGTAAATAGTATGATGAACAGTGGCAAAATGGTCAAAGTCCCAGAATTTCCCATACTTTTTTACAAAGAAGCTCATTTCATCTTCATCTAATTCATCTTCGGATGGCTCCTTTTCTTTTTCCTCCTCCACTTGAGATTTGGAGCTAGTGGCTTGCAATGCTAATCCTTTGCTATTCTTCTTGACTTGCTCCTTCAAAGTTAGTCTTGTCAATTCTAGCTCATGCTCTTGAAGCTTCCCAAAGAGTGTAGCAATGGACATACTCTTCAAATCTTTTGATTCACAAATAGCCGTCACCTTAGGTTGCCAATCCCTATTCAAGCTCCTCAAGACTTTAGTTACCATTTGAAAATTATTGTATGAAGCTCCTAATGCATCCAAATGAGTAACAATATGGGTTAGTCTCTTTTGCATGCTATGAGTAGTTTCACCATCATTCATTTCAAATAATTCAAATTCTCTAGTTAATCTAAGGATTTTTTAGACTTTAACTTCACTAGTTCCTTCATGTGTTACTTCAAGCACATCCCACATTTCTTTTGCGGTTTTGCAAGAGGCTACACGAAAATATTCATCTCTACCTAAAGCATTGGTAATCAGGTTTCTAGCCTTAGCATTCCAATTAGCTTCTTTACTTTCTTCCTCCGAAAATTCCTTTAGAGTCTTTGGAACATCGTTGTTGTTTTCATCCTATTTAGTGGGAGCTGTATATCCCTCATCAACAATGTACCAAATCTTTAAATCAATTGACTCAAGAAAAATTTGCATTCTACTTTTCCAATAAGCATAATCGGTGCCATTAAAGAAAGGAGGTCTTGAAGTTGAAGTTCCCTCAAGAGGCATATCATTGTTCAAAGAGGCCATCTTTGCTCTTGAAGTGATTAAGCTCTTTATACAAGAGTCCAAGCTCTGATACCACTTGTTGGACAAGTGGCCTCAAACTCAAGAAGGGGTGAATTGAGTTTTAAAAATATTTTCACAAAATGCCTCACTTCCTTTGTTGAAATCGATTTTCTTAAGTTAAAATAGTTTGACACAAGCAAAGCTTAAAAAATAGAGATTCACACAAATAAATGGTATGTAAAGTGAAGAAATAAATAAGCTCAAGTAATCAGAATAATGCCAATATAAAGAGATAGAGAGTTAGAGAGAATGCAAACACTGTATATCCTGGTTCGGTCACCACCACCGTGACCTACGTCCAGATTGAAACCGCCCGTTCAACTTTCCACTAATTATCAAGCTTCAAGGATGCTTGAAAAACCACTACAACCTTCAAGAATATTGATTCTTGAAACCTTCACACTTCCACTCACTTACTTAGGTTATGAGCAACCTCTTTCACTAGGGTCTCACTACCCTTTACACAAAAGAACAGATTGAGAGTGTTTAGAAAAGGATTTGTACTCTTGGAGTACAGATTATATAAGTTGAAGCTTATAGGTATTGATCAATGACACAAGATTAAAGCTCAAAGGTGATTTATGATCAAGATGATGAAAAGTAAGCAAATGATGTGAAATAAAGCAAGAATAATGATTAGGAAAGGTGTCCCATCAATGTGAATAGTGATCACTATTTATAGAGGGCCCCCATGACCCTTTGAACACTCATTTTCGCAAAACTAGCCGTTTATAGCCGTTGCACTGCTTACTGTCCAGTAAGTATTCGAATACTTTTCGTAAGGTATTCGAATACTTCAACTGGTATTCCAATACTTTTCTTAAAGTATTCGAATACTTTGCTCTCAGCATAAGTATTCAAATACAGCCAATGTAGTATTCAAATACTTTATTTGATTGTGCAGTTTTATGAGTTGTAAAGCATTCCTTTTAGTCTCTAATCACTTTTAATGTATTTCCTTGACTTGTATAAAATGTTTTGAGGTTATTGAACATGTCAAAGATCTTTTTCATAATAATCAAGGCTTTCAAGTGATTGATGACATGGATAATGCATGTATAGATTTAAATATCCTTCGAGCTCATTTATGCATCATTAATCAATTTACCTTTACATTTGGATTCTAAGCTCTTAGGAGCATGTTTCAATAATGATCTTGTGTGTTGAATGATTTGCTCTTGTTGACTTGTTTGAATTGTTTCCTTTGACTTTTGATTGTTGCGAGTTTTGTTATCTCTAACGTCGCTTCTATGCTTGTTTGTTATCATCAAAACTCTTGCATGAATGAACTCTTCATTTTAAGCGCATTGGTTTCACAGGGGTATGATCAAAACCGGGGTAAAACGCCTACATTGAAGAGCATAACTCGGACATCCCGGCACCCTGAATACTCAGCATACCGGGCTAGGGGCAACTATTATGGACCTGAGTAAGGCCCACGATCAAAGAAGGCCCAAGTAACACAAACCCAAAGGTAAGCACTATAAATAGGAGCTAAAGATCGTAGGTATGACTGATCTCTTTTAACCCTACTTTTATGCAATCACACAGCGCACACACACACCTCCTCTGTGTGTCGTGATTCGTTGCTTCCAAGATACCTAATTCATAGGCATCTAGAGTGAAAGCATTAGATCCAATATTAACTATCTAACCTGGGTTAGACATCTCTGCCTCGAGCAGAACACATGTTTTTTATGGACTAATCTGTAGTTCGGAACATGTTCATAATTAAAGCTTTAAATCCCTCTTAAAGATTGAACATATACTATTACCTTCACATACTCGGCTCCTACGTGTTAATTGAATTATCATTTGGTGACTTGGCCGCTTCATGACTCTTCCAAAGAACGCTTTGTAACACGCTACCCATCAACATTGCCCCTGCTCCCCTTGTTCATAGCTAAAGCCGATTATGCTGCTCGTTTCATGCGTCCGTTTGGAAGCTTGGTTTGTTTTATTTATTTTATTTGGGGTGGGGATAAGATATGTCATTGTTTGGACTAGTGGGGGGAATTTGAAGCCGATGTCAGTTTCCAAGTTGGTTCTTTGGGCCTGAGATTCATAGTTAAATTTGAGTTCTTTCTTTATTTTTGTAGACTTTAGTTAGTTAAGATGGGATGTTTTCTGCTTGGTTCATGAATAGGCTGTGTTCACTTTTAGCTTAAAAACATGTTCAAGATAAAATGGTTAAATAAGTCGGATTAGGCAAGTAAAAGTGAATAAATAATAATAATAATAATAATTGAAAAACAATTAAGTGAAAATAGTTAGAAAAAAAATAATCAAAATCATGAGCGAAACAGAAGTAGTGATACTTTTTATTGGTTCGTTTAATCAAATTATACTTTATTTCTGTAGCTACCTATTTGATTTGTGTAACTTATCTTCTTATTAATTTTGACCATTGATCTATTTGGTTTATCTTTCACTTTTATTGATATATTTTATTTTCTCTATTTATTTCATTTTATTTTATTTTCCTCTTAATTGTTTTTCTCTTTTATCTATTTATATTTTCACTATATATATATATATATATATATTTAAATTTTTTAATTTTTATTTATTTATTTTTCCCTTTTTTCCTTTAATTATTTTTATCTGAATTTATCCATCGCAACTAACTAATTTGGAATAAAGTATTATTAATGTCTAAGTTGTTGATCTTCTTTGTCTATATATTTTTAATTGTACTATTGGTATCCTTTTTAAATGATTATCTTATGTCAGTTTAAAAATTAATTTTTGTGCGATTAACTTAGCTTTTAGAGTCATCACAGACAGCAGTGGAGAGGAGAGCACCAGAAATGCACAGCATTCCATATTCACATGACCACCGTTAAGAACAGTTTCCTGACAGCCCTTGTGGGAAATTGCAAGGCATTAAGCCAACTCAAGCAAGTACACGCATACATCCTCCGATGCCGCATCAAAGACGGCATCGCCCCGCTTCTCTCCGTCGCAGCCACCACCAACGACGCGTCATTTTTCTCCTACGCTCGTTCGATTTTCGCGCACCTCACTCACCGCAACACCTTCATGCACAACACCATGATCAGAGGCTATCTTCAAAACCGGTCTCCTGCACCAGCTGTATCGTGCTACTTGGCAATGTTGCAAAACGGCATTGCCGTTAATAAATACACATTCCCACCTTTGATCAAGGCTTGCGTTGCACTGGCTTCTTCTTCTTCGAACGTTATAGGCCGGTTAGTCCATGGTCACGTCGTTAAATTCGGGCTTCGCGATGACCCTTATGTTGTGAGTGCGTTTATCGAGTTTTACTCCACTTCACGTCAGGTGGAAAAGGCGAGGTTGTTGTTTGATGAAACGGCAAGTAAAGATGTGGTGTTGTGGACGGCAATGATCGATGCTTATGGCAAAATGGGGAATGTTGAAAATGCCAGAGAATTGTTTGAGGAAATGCCTGAAAGAAATGCTGTATCGTGGAGTGCCATGATGGCAGCGTATTCTCGGGTTAGTGACTTCAAGCAAGTGCTTGCTTTGTTCACAGAGATGCAAAATGAGGGCACGAAGCCTCATGAGTCGATCCTTGTCACTGTTCTCACTGCGTGTGCACATCTTGGTGCGCTCATGCAGGGATTGTGGGTGCATTCCTATGCCAAGCGATTCAATCTTGACTTGAATCCAATTTTGGCAACGGCTTTGGTGGACATGTATTCAAAATGCGGCTGTGTGGAATTGGCTTTGCCTGTTTTTGAGGGCATTGTTTCTAAGGATGCTGGAGCGTGGAATGCTATGATTTCTGGGGCTGCCTTGAATGGTGATGCAACCAAATCTCTGGAATTTTTTCACCAAATGGCTGATTATGGGACTCAGCCCAATGAGATTACGTTTGTGGTTGTCCTCACTGCTTGTACACATGCAAAGATGGTTCAGCAAGGCCTTCAGTTGTTTGAAGCAATGAGTAGTACATATGGAGTTGCACCACGGGTGGAGCATTATGCATGTGTTGTTGACCTTCTGTCCAGAGCTGGCATGGTGGAGGAAGCTGAGAAATTTATGGAGGAAAAGATGGGTGGACTCGTGGCCACCGATCCCAATGTGTGGGGTGCTCTTCTGAATGCATGTAGAATTTATAAGAATATTGATGTTGGAAATAGAGTGGGGCAAAAGCTGCTTGATATGTGTGTAGCTGACTGTGGTACTCATGTCCTTACTTACAATATATATAGAGAAGCTGGGTGGGATGCAGAGGCAAACAGAGTTAGAAGTATGATTTCAGAAGCAGGCATGAAAAAGAAACCTGGATGCAGCATAATAGAGGTGGATAATGAAGTTGAAGAGTTTCTTGCAGGTGATCACTCTCATCCACAAGCACAGCAAATATGCAAATTGCTTGATTCTATTCACAAGATGGTGGATTTAGAGCACTACTGATGGGTATTAAATATTGTTTGCTGCCCAATTATCTTCTTACATGCTTTAGAATAAGAACAGTAGCTCCACAAGGAAAAAAAAAAAAAAACAGAACGAAGGAAAGGAAAGAAAAGAAAGGTTATACTGCAGTCACTAAACAATGCCCTTGCTTAAAGAATTTGGAGAGTATTTTACACTGGTTTGTTTCAGTTCCAGCCTAACAGGCATCTTAACCCATGTATTCTATAATTGACTCTCATATTTGCGGAGTACAACAATTGCATCGTTGACTTGTCATCCAGTAAAATTTAATACGTCATTTGAACTAGTTGATACATTTTGACTATATAGTCGGGCTCCCGTTATAAATTTGTGTGGAAATTTTTAAGTTAAAAGTGGCAATTTCTGTTTTCTCATCTTTCATGTTTGATCTTGTAGCAACCTCAGGTATCAACTGAGGAAAGGAAGTTGTTTGCCTCTCAGCTGTTGTATGATGGAAAAGCAGCAATGAGCAATTGAGCATTGTAGTAGTTTCAAATCAGGTGTCAAGAACACTGATTTGCCTGAAAATCATCAGCTGATAGTAAGCCATTGATGAGGTGTTTAAGCCTTTCAGCGCCAGGTCTAAGTTCAGTGATATTTCTTATGAGAGAATACTGTTTAGTGGTGTTTAAATTTGCCTGACTGAACCACCTGCCAGGCACATAACCATCTGCATTTTGTTTCAAGAGTTCAGAATCAATCTTATCCAAGACTGGTTCATTCCTCCCAAATTTCCTAGCAAAAGGAGCATTGCTGTCCACCATTCTCTGGTAGTCATTACTGTAAGGAAATGTGGGTGTTGTTTTGGAGGGTTGTCCCATGATATGAAGTGGAGGTCATGGTTCACAGAAGTGTTACAAAACTCCTCGGCATTGCAGATTACCGTATGAAAATACCCTTCAGGTGAAGACAGAAAGTTGGCATATCAAGACTATTCTAGGCAAGTTATCCCAACCCCACAGCCAGTATTCAGTAAATGGGCGAGAGAGCATCATCCAGGCAGAACCTGTTCAAAATCAAGAATTAAAATTTAATAACTAAGATAGCGTGGAGCTGGGACTGTGCCGATTTCAAGTTCCTTTCTCCAGATTAGTAGTCCATTAGGTATGGACAGATATTTAGATTCAGTAAACTGGTGATCTCACGCAACAAATAGTTGCAAATGGCCAAACATAAAGTGAGGAGAAACTGAGAAACGACTCCAGTTTGAGCATACACAAATAGATCTAATTGTGAATTAAAGCAATTTGTGCGGAATGGATATACAGCTCATGAGGGATTCTTTTCAAAGCCTGTAGTAAAATTACCAACTAGCAATGGAAACGTATGTAATTTAGTTCAAGACATTCTTAGACTGACTATTAGATTATATAGATTTGCAAATTGAATTCACAAATCACAATACTATCAATGTTTTCTCTTTCATCCCTTTCGTGTTTGATTTCATTCCGGATTTTCTTTTACTGCTCCATGGGTAATGTGATTTTCTTTAATCTGTTCAAGGGTTCGATTTCTTATATAGGTAGCTTGAAAAATTTTAAATTTGGAAGACCAAAAAATTTGAGAGGTGGGAGGAACGAAACAAAATACGTCACCTGTAAACAGCTTGTATGCGGTGGGCACATTTCTTTTCTCCTTCACCCAAAATACGTCAGATTTATGCTCGCTATAAAGACCTGGATCAACTATAACAGGCTTTGCCCTCTGGTGCCTATTGAAGTGTGAATAACATTACTTGTGAAGAAGAGGTACAATTGATCTTTACACAGTTGTATGTTACTTTCAAAGGAAATGCAGAAAATCATGCAATGAACAGAACGAAGAAAAGAATTAGCAACTTACTCCTTCCACCCAATATCACTGGTATGTTCAATGAAGTTCAGGTGTCTGGGAATAGACGAAAGTGTATGCAGCAGATCTGTTGTACAAAATAGATGTAGCAAATTGCAACAGTCAATGACAACGAAAGCTGGGCAACATAGTTTGCTTCAGTTCTCATTCTATTATAAGTTCCAATGGACTAGCCAATTCAACCAGCAAACCATCAAATTCTAGAATAATGTAGATTTGTTGATGAATATCACTACGTATTATACACAGCAAAATATGGTTATGCTTCCGAACAGAAAGAAGCATCAATGCAAACTTTTAGAATTACAAGCAGTTTTATCTGAATTTTGGTAAAATCTCCAATCCCCAAATTGCACTCACTGAAACTCCCTCCCCCCAAAATAAATAAATAAATAAAATAACTAAAACTAACTGACGAGCGAACAAACAAGATATTGAAAATGATTTTTTTTTTGGTGAAACATATTGAAAATGATTTTAAGTAAGGTAGAAGTAGAACTATTTAAACACAGATGGGAACCTAATTAAACTAATTTGAATAAAAATAAGTTTCTAAAGTTAGCTGAGAGCAAAATTAGCAACAACAACACATATAATAACAACCTTCTCTAAGGAACAAAAACAAACATCCCAAAACATTTAACAAACCATTTCCCAAAACAAACAAAAAAACATTTAATCCATGAAACGCTAAATCAATTGGGTAAAAGCCATGACAACAATTATCTTCCAACCTCATATCAAAGACAAGGAATCCCACAGCACAAAGGAACCAATTTACACAAAAAAAAAAAAAAACGCGTGCGCGCATTAAAAAAAAATCTGTTCACTCATCAAGACACAAACTTGGCAAGAAGTAACGAACAGAGCATCAATGAACATTAACAACGACAACACGTTTGCAGCATATTAGTTCAGAATTGGTACCATCTTGGGTTTACCAATGGATAATCGGAAGCACTCAAGTTGATTAACCAATCCCAGTCCCCAGCTTCTTTCAATAAAATGGCAGCAGCGTGAAGGGTATTGGTGACCATGGTGGGCCCTCTGTAAGTGACAAAGTTGGCCTTAACCACCATCCTAACATTACCCAATTTGGCAAAGAGAGTTTCGTTCCTCACGAAATTGGCGAGGTCCAATCTCTCATGCGCCGAGGCCTCAAGGTCCAAGTGCACTACGTAATGGTTCCTTGGGTGGTAGAGGGCCTTGAGGGTCCTTTTCAAACTCGTCCCATCACCCACTGAACCCGAGATCAAGTACACGATCTTTGGAACGGTGTTGGTGGATGTGGGGATGTGGTTGATGGTGAAGGAGTTAGGCCAGATGAGTCCAAAATTAAGGCCATCATGGACTGGCCAGCCCCAAAGTCAGTGAAGCAATTAAGGGGGTTTTTGGGCTTGGCTGGCTATTATAGGAAGTTTGTGAGGGGTTTTTCCCGCATTGTAGCCTCACTCACTCTCCTTCTACATAAGGATGCTTTAAATTGGAATGAAGCTGCTGCACCATCAATGAGACAATTGAAGGAGGCGTTGTCCCAGGCACCTGTACTAGCCCTGCCTAATTTCAATGAACCATTTGTATTGACTACTTATGCTTCCGGAATTGGTATAGGAGCAGTCATCAGCCAGAACAATAAGCCCATAGCTTATTTCAGCCGCAAGTTGTCCCCCAAGATGCAACAAGCCTCCACCTATGTTCGAGAACTCTTTGCTATCACCGAAGGAGTTGCAAAATTCAGGCAATACCTGCTGGGGGCCAAATTTACCATTCGAACAGATCAAAAGAGCATAAAGGAAATGATGGCACAGGTCGTGCAGACACCTGAACAACAAAGATTCTTGGTTAAATTGTTAGGATTTGATTATACCATAGAATATTACCCAGGAGCGATGAATAAGGTCGCTGATGCCTTGTCTAGGAAGCAAGAACCGGAGACCGGAACAGAGGACACAAATGCCTTGATGACCTTAACCAAGCTTATCAACCCCCTGTATGAAGCAATACGAGAGGAGGTGAAAACAAAGGCCGAGTTAATAACAGTAGTTAAGAAGATGGAAAGCAATGAAGAAGGCATGGAGAATTACCAACTGCAGGATGGGTTAATTTACTTCAAAGGGCGGATTTTGCTAGCAAGCAATTCAGTATTGAAGCCACAGGTTCTGCACGAGTTCCATTCAACGGTTGTGAGTGGACATGGTGGTGTAAGGAAAACCCTGCATCGAGTGTCTAGCCATTACTATTGGCCACTACTTAAAAAAGATGTACAGGAGTTTGTCCGGACTTGTCCCATTTGCCAGATCATGAAATATCAACCTTTGAGCCCAGCTGGGTTACTTCAACCGCTTGCAACACCAAAGGCAGTGTGGGAAGATGTCTCAATGGATTTCATCTTTGGCCTAACTCCTTCACCATCAACCACATGCCCCAAATATTCGACCTCCTTTTGAGCAAATGAGCACTTAGCGAACCTAGCATAAAGATGATTTGACCTGAGACAGTCCAACACTGCTCTTAAGTGCCCTAGGTGTTCCTCCAAGCTCCTACTATACACCAAGATATCGTCAAAGAACACAATTACAAAGCGCCTAAGAAATACCTTCAACACCGCGTTCATGATCCCCTGGAAGGTTGCTGGAGCATTTGTCAATCCGAAGGGCATCACCACAAATTCATAGTGTCCTTCGTGTGTCCTGAAGGCAGTCTTATATATATCATCAGCTGCCATACGTATCTGATGGTAACTGGATCGTAGGTCCATCTTTGAAAAAATGGAAGCTCCTGCTAGTTCATCCAGCATTTCATCCACAGTGGGAATGGGGAATCGGTTGGGGATGGTCACTTGATTCAAAGCTCGGTAGTCCACACAGAATCTCCACGTTCCGTCTTTTTTCTTCACTAAAAGGACAGGTGATGAGAACGGACTCACACTGGGTTGAATTTCCCTTTTTTCCAGCATCTCCTTGACCATTTTTTCAATTTCTGTTTTCTGAAAATGAGGGTACCGATAAGGTCTAACGTTCACTGCCTTTATTCCAGGTTCAAGGTGTATCTGATGATCCTCCTCCCGGGTTGGTGGCAACTTCCCTGATTGAGCAAAAACATCCTTGTATTCCTCTAACAGCAATTGTACACTGCTGTCCAGATTGGCAATATAGAGATTTGGCTCCTCTCCTAGTATCTCCGTGGCTTGTAGATGGTAATAACAGGCAACCGCATCAGTCGTGGACAACCTACGCAACTGGTTCAATTGGATGGGTTCCAGGGCAACCCCCGGTTCTCCTTGTATCTCCACCCATTGACCTTCTCGTTCAAACTTCATAGTTAAACTCCTGTAATTGATGGTTACATCCCCCCACTCCGACAACCACTGCACTCCAAGAACCACTTCAGCACCTTTGATGGGAAGTACATACAAATCAGGACTGAATTGATGTCCTTGGATTAGCATGCTGACTTTTGGGCATACCCCCAAACAGTCCAGCATAGCTCCATTTCCCACCAGTACTTGAAACTTGGGAGCATCTTTAACCTCTAATCCCAGATATTTCACCAACCTCTCTTGGATGAAGTTGTGTGTGGAACCCCCATCCACCAAAATTTGCACCTCAGCCTTGCTGATCTGCCCCTTGATTCGGAGCGTGCTGGTAGAGTGTTGTCCAGCAAGAGCATGGAAGCTGATCTCTGCCATACCATCCATGTCACCTTCTTCTTGCGTATTATTCCCCTCCATGTGCAACTTCGGACTCGGTTCCCCCATTGCAGATTCCCCCTCTTCTTGTACCATCATGATGAACATTTTGGCTTTGCACACATGGTTCCTGTGGAACTTTTCATCACAATTGTAACATAATCCTTTCTCCCTTCTTGCTAACATTTCTGCAGGTGTGAGATGATTGATTCCAGGCACTCCACTCTTCCCTCCACTGTTGGGTATGGGTTTCATGGGTGTTGGTAGTATCCCAGCTTGATTTGTATTGCTGTTGCTGCTGGTATTTCCCACTGGCCGATTATAATAGGTTCTCCCAGTGTTTCTATCATTGAGCTTGTCCTCAACTAACTTGGCTAGGTCGATTACTTGCTCCAAGGTCGTCGGCAGGTGCATCCGAACTTCTTTTCGGATTTCAGGCTTCAAGCCCGACTCAAAGCAACTCTGCAGTGTTACATCATCGATTCCAATTACCTGATTGGCCAACTTCTCAAACTGCACCTGATAGTGCTCCACCGTTGATGTCTGTGTCAATCGCCCAAGTTCCCCTCTCAGATCTCGGTATTTGGATGGTCCAAACCTGGAACGTAACGCAGTCAAGAAGGTCTCCCACGATGCCAGCCTTCCATTTCTATCCATCCAGTGATACCATGCTTCAGCCGTTCCATCCATATGAAAAGAGGTTAAGGTAAATTCTTCTGCATCTGTGAGTTCATCAAACCCATAGAATTGTTGGACCTTATGGATCCACGGCTCCAGATTTCCCCCAGCAAATTGAGGTATGGAGATTTTAACCAATTTGAAGGGATTGCTTCCAAAAAAATTCTCTAACCCCGAATTCGAAGAACCCTCACTCTTATTTTTACCTTTCTGGGATTGACCCATTTTTGCCTCCATTAACGTTAATTTTACGTTCATTTCTTTCAGCAAGCTACCAAGAGCATTAAATTGTTCTTCATGATGGGCCAGTTTGCTAAGACATTCGTCCACCTTTCCCTGACTTCAAGTTCCCTCTGCCATCCCAACACTTGGATGTTCTTACAATTGCTCTCAATGAAAGCACCAAAATGATAGACACACAAGTATCTACACTCTGTATATTAATTCACTGGAAAATAAAAGATGATATCTCCGGCAAGAAATTACCGGCGGCAATTCGAGGATGCCGTCAACTCCAGAAATTGTTTAAGAGAGAGAAGAGAAGTTTGTTATTACAATGCGTAACTGATTCTAAAGGATTCTCATCCCCTAAATAACCAAATGGAAAATGCAATAAAAGATAATTGGATCGCTTGAGTCCTTGGGCCCAGCTCTGTTTTCGCAGCCCACTTCAAGTTGGGTCACACCACAGCCCAACTGTGCAGCCCACTCCTTTCCTCCCTTAGCCACGCGTCAGGTAATCTTTCAATTTGATGGACTTTATCTTTATCCTGTTCCCCCTTCTTGGTATGAGGTTCTGAGCACCATTCCTTCCAGCTTCATCTTCATCTTCCTTCACCTCCGTCTCTCCCTCATCTCCCATAGCCTGGTGTGTGTTCGCATCAACCCTCAGCTTGGATTCAACGAAATAGGGTATCTCCTTTCCATACAGTTGGGAAGAAGACTTGAGGAAATGAAAATGGAAACCAGTATGAGCAAAGTTGATATGAGTAGAGAGAAGACAAGTGGCAGAAACCACTTATTCTTCTTCTGTTTCTTGCTGGTTTCCATTTGTCAAAAAGAACAACTAGTGTTTAGAGGTTGAAGCTTCAGGAGGAAATCATGATGTCGCGGTGCAGGATACGGGAGCATGAGCCGCAGGATCTATGTTGGGGTGAAATGCGCACTGGAGGCTGTGGCAAATCAATATATTGGAGAGAACCAGTACCATCCCACTTAATTGTCAGTGGGATAGCGGGAGGCTTACGATTACCGGTCTCCGTTGGATCGGATTTAGAAGCAAAAATTATCCGATTTAATTCCTTCACTTCGATTCTATAATTATGTTCGGTTTTAATTTTTTTCCAAATCTGATCCGATCCAATCCAATTTCTTTCGGTTTACATTGGATCGGTTTTCGTTTTTTTAAAAATCCTAAAATTTATTTCATTATTATTGTGCAAATAACATCTTTTATATATATTGACTTTATAAAAAAAATTTGAAATACAAAAGTATTAGTAAACTATAATATAGTTTTTTTTTCGGCAATTAGATATGAAGCTCTAAAAAAATAAAATTTTGTTGATGAGATGTGACTATATTTTTTCTTGAGTTTAGTTGATGGGTCTTAGATTTAGGAATTTTTAGGATATGATTAGGGAATAACCCAAGTAGGTAGAGCGGAATTAATATATTGGATCAATTTGGATTGGATCGATTTTCATCAACCTATCCAGAAACCGATCCAATCCAATTAAAATTTGCGGTTTTTAATCAATTTTTAGTTTTTCAATTTTCGGTTTATTCAATTATCGGTTTTTCGGTTTGGTCACCGCGGTTTGAATCGGTTTGGATCGGTTGATGAACACCACTATACCATAATACTGTATTTGTTATACTTTTTACGCATAGACTTTACATGAGGGTAATAATTATATCTTATATTGCAAATAGAGATGGCAAAGTGGGCGCCCCGCCCCACCCCACCCCGCCATCAACCCGCCAAAAAATGAGCTAGCCCGCCCCGTCCCGTTTGGCGGGTTGGCCCGACAGCCCGAGTCTATTTTACACTGACCCACCTTGGTCCGCCTATGCCCGCCATCAACCCACCAAAAAATGAGCCCGCCCCGCCCCACTTTTGAGATGGGTTGAAAAACTCAGCCCGCTCCGCCCCGTTTGGCCGGTTGGCCTGCCGAGCCGAGCCCGTTTTGCCGTCTCTAATTACAAAGGAATGTTATTTTTTTTTGGCAAATTTGATGACGTGTCGCTCTCTCTTTCTCTTTTATTCGAGTTGTTCATATTAAATATTTAAAACCTTTTCTTCTTTAGTAAAAAAGTAGAAATAAAAAAATATGAAATAAATTCAAATTTGCAAATAAATTCAATGGAGAAAATATGTTAACAAATAACAATTGTTGGTGGCAGACAACTTATTTGATGTCCCTCTACTTTTTACATTAGAATTTTCAAATTAATAATATCTCACTACTTTCTGAAATCTTGATTTTCGATTTTTAATTTGAATTTTAAATTTTAAATTTTAAATTTTAATTTGAATTTTGAATTATTAATGATGGCAGACAACTCATTTAATTTCCCTCTATTTTCAACATTGGAATTTCCAAATTAATAATATCTCACTGCTCTCTGAAATCTTGATTTTCAATTTTAATTTGAATTTTAAATTTTAATTTGAATTTTAAATTCTGAATGGTGGCACACAACTCATTTAATGTTGTACTACTTTCTACATTGGATTTGTTAAAAAATTTAAAAAATACCTCTGCTTCCGTGTATAAATAGGAACGCTTAAGGAAGATTTTTGCTCCAATTTTTCCTTTGTTGCTTTTGTCGAGTTTTTCTTTTGTTGCTTTTGTCCAATATACAGATTTTTGCGAATTGTTTTTTTTTTTAACAAAATCGCTTCTTTCTTTTCTTTTTTTCATCTTCCCAAATAATATGTTTTCAAAATATGATTTTTTTGAAGGATGTTAATCCTACCAAGGAGGACTGGATGATTAAGGTTAAGGTAGTTCGGGCTTAGAAGGTTCTTAATTTTCTTCGTAAAGATTTTGATGACAATGTTTAAATGGTTTTATTGGATGAACATGTGGTTCTCTTCATTTTTTAAATATTTTAGACTCTTCCATCTTTGTTGTGATGATTTTTGTTATCGTTATTGATATACTTTGGTTGCATTTTTTTGGAAGGGTGATAGGATCCATGCTACTGTTAAAGGTTCTTTGCAGGGGAGGGAAAAATCCATGAAGGAGAATGCTATTTTATAAAAAAAAATTGGAGTTGCATTCAATAGCGATATTTTCAGGCCAACCAGGCATGAATATCGTTTGTTTGTCAACTTGAGAAATGATGTTAAATCGATTGTTGATTCTAATCTTTTTGCGAATGGATTTGATTTTGTTGATTATGACATTATTGAGAAAGTTGATACTTGTAACACCTCGTGTATACCCGGTTTGTTAACATATCATCGTATTAAGTCACGCTTAATTAATTATGTGGAAAAACTTTTTACTTTCAATTATGATGTCATTATCATTAGTCAAGTTGATTATTAAATCCTTTTTCAAAACATCGCATGTATGTAAATGCAACAAGACAACTAGCTACACTGAATAACCTCATATCATAAATAAGTGAGTATCTTATTCACGGATCTACAACACGTAGTCCTGACAATATCCTGATACATTAATATAACTCGAATCCAAAATAAGACATAGTCAATCAATGTGGCATGGATAATCCCCATGCTCACCAAATAAGGCCACAAAACCCAACATAGTCTCATATCAAATAACAGGATAATAAAGATAAAACAATGTCAGCATCCAGTAAAATCATCATAATTACATGCAATCAGCTAAGCTCCGGCCTTTTGCCACCCGAGATATCAACCCCAGCATTACCTGAACCTGAAATGGTGCCCCAAACGTGGGGTGAGATCTCTACACAGAAATCTCAGTAAGACAAAGGGTCCTCAAGAATCTTCCACCCCAAGCTCACTTACATGTGCAATATAAGTTCAAAAACATTTAAACAATATAAGATTCGAAAACATAGTGCAATGCAGCAGATAATCATGTCAAGTGTGTTATAACTATTCTACTGGCCAGAGAAGTGCAGGAATACGTCTATTACCCACACAATACCCATGTCGTACCTGCCCACAGGATTACAACCCGTCTAGGCGAACACCACATACATATCATAAGGCATTTGCAGTTAACAACTCAACAACATTTCAATAAAACAGCACATGAAAACAACATCATGCATATAAACCATCCCCCCATGGGACATGGTGGAACCAATAATGGTTAAACCGAGGACACGAAAGCTTACCTTACAAGCTAACTATCCAAACCAAGAGTCCAACCAAAGCTCAAAGCCTAAACACAACAGAATCACAATATGTTTTGGACCAACAATCATACTCAACAAGCATATGACACAAAGACAACGCCTTTCCTTAACGTTTCGTGACCATAGGCTTGTCTCAAAGCTATAAACCTTCAATATTATTGGTTCTGACTTAATTAAATTATTCCAGAGGTTCATAACAATCATTTAAGGGTCCAGAAACCCAACTCACGCTTCTGTTTGGGTAAAATAGCTCAAAACATGATTTTTCCCAGAATATCCCGATATTTCTCAGGGGCATATCCGGATATTCACAGACCCAATATTCGGATATGCATATCCGGATATCCATATCTAGATATTTGCAGACCCGATATCCGGATATCCATATCTAGATATTTCCAGAATATCTATATCCAGATATTTGCAGACCCAATATCCGGATATTTCGCGACATAATGCAGTTTTGCATTTTCACAAAGATATCACTTCAAGGTTCCATTTTTAACACTTCCAAACGTCCAAGCATGCATTTTTAGACCCATTTAAGCAAGTGTTTATGTTGGTTACCTACTCATCTCATTTAACATGCAAGGCTCAACTTTTTTTATCAAAGAAAACTCATGAATCAAAGTAAGAACATACCCCTAAAAGCTTCAAACATCAATAAAGAAGGAATCTTGATGGTTTCTATGTCACTCTACAGTTCAGCAACATATGGCCACGAAAATGAGCATCAAACAAGAAAGCTTCTTGGAGCTTCAATGGCCTAAGAAAATGGTTTTCCAACCCTACAACCCAAGGTATCAGCCTCCCACACCCCACACAGTGGCTGAAGACTCAAAAAATGCTCCCATACTTCCTCACAAGGCTAGCTCTCACTCAACAATGAAGCAATGGTGAAGGAAAATGAGGAAAAGTGAACACTTGGAGAGGTTTTTGAAGAGCAAAGGAGGTGGCAAGCTTGGAGAGCACCAGGCTTCAGAAATGGAGGCGCAACATGTATTAAAATCTGACCTAGGGACATGTGCCCTCATTTATATGTGTATCAATTTTAATCGCACTGTATTAGTGCTAATTGCTACGCTTAGAATTTTAATCCCAAACTTTGGAATCTGAATCTACTCATTTTTTTAAGATTTATCATATTTTTATTTTTATTTTCGCAGCACTTTTCTGGTACGCGCTTTTCTATAGCCAGTATCAGTTCTGGCACCAGTTTTCATTATTTTGACCTGAAACTTGTTTTAATAGTCATATATGTTATTCTAAGAATATTAATGCATTTATTATAATTTTCTGGGGTACTTCATCGGTACGCATTTATACCGAGGAGCAGAACCGGTATCTGCACATTTCGTCCGAAAAGAGACTTTCAATGTTCTTAATCACTTACTATAATTATTTAAACCTTCTCATAATTATTAGGGTCAATTATGGAATTATTTCCTAATTCTCGTATTTAATTAATTAATTTCCTTAATTAACGGTGCAGGTTCTTACATTCACCCCACCTTTTTAAGGATTTTGTCCTCAAAATCAGAAACATACCTGTCTCGGAAATCAGGATACTGCAGGAGAAGCTCGTCCTCACGATCCCAAGTGCACTCCTCAGGAGTTCATCGAGTCCACTGCACCTTGACCATCAGAATGGTCTTGCTCCTCAGTTGCTTCTCGCCGCGATCGAGAATACTGAGTGGTCCGATGGGAGTCTTTAGGTTCTCCCAAACCTCCACATCATCAAGTTGCACCACATGCAAAGGATCCGCAATGTATCTCCGAAGCTGAGACACGTGAAACACGTCGTGGATGTTGGCCAAGTTCGGAGACAAGGCAAGCTGGTAGGCAACAGGTCCTACTCCACCAAGTATCTGGTATGGCCCAATAAACCGCGGGCTCAGCTTCCTCACTCTGAGTGCCCTACCAACATCAGTGACATGTGAAAGTCTAACAAACACATGCTCACACTCACTGAACTCCAGTGGACGATGCTTAACATCATAATAGCTCTTCTGGCGATTCTGCGCCTGCTTCAGCTTCTCTCTGATTATCTGAATCTGCTGGGTAGTATCTTGGACAAAGTCCAAGCCAATCAACTCTTTATCTGCAACCTCAGACCAGCAGGTAGGAGTCCGACACCTCATATCATACAACGTCTCGTAGGGTGCCATGCCCAGGCTAGCATGGAAATTGTTGTTGTAAAAAAATTCAACCAATGGCAGGTACCTATCCCATGCTGAACCCTTCTCCAAGGTGCAAGCCCTCAACATGTCCTCTAATGTCTGGATGGTCCGCTCAGCATGTCCGTTAGTCTGAGGGTGATATGTTGTACTCAGTCTCAACTGTGTACCAACAGCTACCTGCAGCGCCTCCCAGAATCGAGATGTGAACTTCGGGTCCCTATCACTGATGATACTCTCGGGCACCTCGTGAAGCCTCACAATCTCGCGAACATATAGTCTTCTGGCCAACTGCTCAGTCGTGAAGCTCACCTTTACTGGAAGAAAATGGGCAGACTTGGTCAATCTGTCCACAATGACCCAAATAGAGTCATGACCAGCCTGAGTCTTCGGCAAATCCCCCACGAAGTCCATGGAAATGCTATCCCATTTCCATTTCGGAATCTCAAGAGGTTGAAGCTTACCAGACGATTTCTGGTGTTCAATCTTCACCTTTAAGCATAACAACATAAGGACACACAACAACAATGTCCTTCCTCCTTCCAAGACACACTATCCTGATTCTTCACATAACCAAGGCACTCTCTTTGAATCTGCGCCTCTTTGATTTTTTCCATCAATTCGTTCTCGTCTCTAACAATCTCCATCTCGAGAAGTGCACCCCCAAACAAGGGTGTCACTGCCAGATCTCGAAACTTCACATTAATAACAAGTCATAATTCGACTCTCTGGGATCACCAGTCACTCTCTCAATAGAGGTGACCCGACCGTACATACTCTATTCCACACAAAATTTTTGAGTTAGTTTGGTCCTATTCCATGGCTCTGACCTCGACTTGATTTACACTTTTATAAATCATTATTCTCAAAATACAATCATATTCATTTAACAGTACGAAATCATAATCATGTTCATTTCAACCAATACATGTTAGTTAACATACTCATTCACATAGTAACGTACCTTAGTTCACATACACCTGCAAAATTTTCAATTCCAATAACATAATAAATTAAATACTATATACAACAATATACCTCAATCTCCATGGCATCTGCAAAATTGAAAGTCAATTAGGGTGAAATGACATTGGTAATCTATCGTACTTATTTCATGCTTAACACTATCCATGGTGTTAACATGCCAACAACTTATGAAGCAGATCAATAATTAACATATGAACCTAGAGTCATGGAGACCACTCAACCCACAAAACTAGTTGCACATGCAATAGCTTCGCATATACAAGATCGCACGTGGCCTTGCCAAAAAGTCCAAGTGTTACACACTTACTTTTGTTGAAGAGAATTTTGCATTCTCAAACAAAGTACTATCACGATTATGTAATGGCATGAGGCACCTTGCCCCATTAACAAAAATGACCGGTGCTCCCCATGGAGACACGCTCGGTCGGATGAAATCTTTCACCGAAAGATCCTCAACATGCTTTTTCAGCTGAGCCAACCATTGTGGCGACATCCAATATGGAGCTAATGAAGTAGACCCCACACCAGACAACAAATCAATGGAGAACTCTATCTCTCGCTGTGGCGGAACTCAGGAATCTCCTCCAGAAACACCTTGAGGAACTCCTTCACCACAGGAATGCCAGTGAGATCCTCCCGTGCTCCACTCACCAAACCTCCCAACATAACATAGCCAAATGCCCCTGCTCTCAAGGCTCTCCTAGCCTGCAAGACTGAAATGAACGGTGAGGAACTGGCTGTGGAATCACACTGAGACATAACCACATCTAGGCACAACAATCAATCATCACACAATGTCTGGACAACCAATCCATGCCCAGAATGATTTCCAAATTAGCCATCGGCAATCCAATCAGATCTACCGAGTAATCACGGTCATCCCACTGAAACACGACATAGTCATGTATAGTGGAGGTATCAAGCTTTTCTCTGGTGGCGGTGGTCAACCGCAATGGTGGAGAAAGTACAAACATGGGCAACTCAAGCCCTATAGCAATCGAGGTAGCAATGAAGGAAAGCGTAGCCCAGAGTCAAGCAAAACATCAACATGAGATCCACTAATGGAACAGTACCTCTGACCAGGTTCGGAGCTCTATCCTCCTGCTGCCGATCCAAGGTGTATACTCGCCCCATGGCAGATGGCACAACAAGTGCTGCTGTAGACTCTATAGGAATCATCTGTAACGGAACTGCCCGAACAGCTGCAGCTCTCCCCATCAAAGAAGGGTAATCGCTGGAATAGTGGCCCTCCTTGCCACAATGAAAACAGATCAGCTGGCCCGTAGCGCACGGCCCCACACGAGCCTTCCTGCATCCTGTGCATCTGGGAGTAGGAGGTCTCACTGTACTCCCCTGTGCAGAAGTCCTCGTGAACTGACTAGGCGCCTGCCTAGCAGCTAACTGCTTTCCTTTGCCCTTGCCAGCAAACTTCCTGTCTTTCCAGGAAGTGGAACCACCAGTTCCCTTGTCATCAGCTGTCTTGGCCCTCTTGGCCTTACTCACTATGCAGACATCCTCGATGTCCCTACACTGCTGTATCAGTGTACCAAAGTCTCTCGATGCAGCTCCAGCAATGTGATCGGAAATCTCCTCATTAAGTCCCCTGCGAAACTTAGCAGCCAAAAATGTCGGAGTAGGCATAGCTATCTGAAAATGCACAAACTTCACAGCTCATTAAACTTCGCCAGGTACTCGTCAACAGAGAACGAGCCCTGCACTAGACGATCAAACTCTCCCTGCTTCCTCTCCTGAGCATCATAAGGAAAGTCAATACCCATAAAATAATCCTTAAAGAATGGCCACATCATGACATGAACTTGTATCTCATAGGCATGAGAGGTGTTCATCCACCACTCATGTGCGTCGCCCTCCAGCATGTAAGTTGCAAACATCAACTTCTGCGGGTCAGTACAATGCATAACCCGGAAGATCTTGTCTAGCGCCTATAGCCATCGCGCCGCAGCAATAGGATCATACGATCCATCAAAAGAAGGTGGCTTATGCTTACGGAAAGCATTCAGCCGGCGATCTATCACATCACGGTCCTCAACAGGCTCCAAGTAGGGTTCCATCACCCCAGTAAGAGGAGTGGCACCCTCAACATGACTCAGGCTCTCGTCCTGAAGGCTAGGTGGAGGTGGAGGTGGAGGTGGAGGTGGTGGCGGAGGGTACTGGCTAACAGTACTACCAGCCCTCATCTCCTCCAACATGACCCTCGTCATGGTCATGTTCGCCAGGCGGTTTTCCTCCAATAGATCCTTAGTGACTTTCCTGTTCGCCTCTCTGACGGTGTCCAGCATAGCCTGGTTTGCCATTATCATGGCCTCCTGGTCGGCTAGTCGGGCCGCTTGCATCTCAGCCAGTGCAGCCAGGACAGGATCAGGTTGATCCCCGCTAGTGTCTCGGTTCCTCCGAGGTAGCACCATGACTCTGCACAAGTTACACAAAGAATGAGTTGATCAGGCCCGCACAATGTGATCACATATGCATCATCATAATAAAACCCAATAGAGAGAGAACACACAAGACAGACTCACAGTAAAACATCCTAAGTTATTGCAATATATACAGGCTTTTCCCTAGAAAGTGCTCTGATACCATAAAATGTAACACCCCGTGTATACCCGGTTTGTTAACGTATCATCGTATTAAGCCACGCTTAATTAAATATGCGGAATAACTTTTACTTTCAATTATGGCGTCATTATCATTATCCAAGTTGATTATTAAATCCTTTTTTCAAAACATCGCATGTATATAAATGCAATAAGACAACTAGCTACACTGAATAACCTCATATCATAAATAAGTGAGTATCTTAGTCACGGATCTACAACACGTAGTCCTGACAATATCCTGATACATTAATATAACTCAAATCCAAAATAAGACATAGTCAATCAATGTGGCATGGATAATCCCCATGCTCACCAAATAAGGCCACAAAGCCCAACATAGTCTCATATCAAATAACAGGATAATAAAGATAAAACAATGTTAGCATCCAGAAAAATCATCATAATAGTATGCAATTGTTGTGTGTAGATTAGCAAGTGCACTAGTCATACAAGTAATAAAAATGATAAGTAAAGATCGTTCCCACGAGGAATTGTGTCAAGCACTGATTATCCACTTGTTGTTGATTTGAATCAACCAAAAAGATTTGATTTGCATGAGTTTCTTGTCACTAGAAATGTAATTGCATAAAATAAGATAAGTTTAAAACACAAAGATATGAATATAATTTAAAACAGTAGTCAGATATCAATCTCCCTCAAGTATGAATTTCTAAATGAATCAATTTCAATCATGACTTCTCTATCATGTGATGTTAATCAACCTTTTACTTATCATCAAGATGTAATGTCTTACTACCTTGATGGGTACATTAATCAAAAACCCCAATGTCTTGGTGATTCCTTTCATAATACTTGCATTAATTAATAAGGTCTTAAGATTACATTAATATTATAGCATCAATGTCTTGACTGCTATAATACTAATGATGAAGTTGTCAACTTTAAAACAATGCAAACATGTCTGTTCTACATCATTTCATAAACAAGAATGATTGATCAAGACAACTTCATACAAGTCACATAATAGGAAAACATAACTTCACATTAATTATTCATAAATACACACTTGAGTTCCATTGAATCAGACTACAAAGGACTCTACTCAGACATAATGAAAGTAAATACAAAGGAAGAAGAAAGAACAAACTCCATTGTCATGGTAGTAGATCTTCAATCTTCAATTGCAATGCTACACTACTCCTAAGAATTGTTGTGTAAAAGGGAGAATTCAGATCCTAAGATCTGATATAAGAGAGGAGAGTAGAGAGATGGGAGAAAAAACTATCTAGATATCCTCTTTTTAAGGCCTTTTTCCTTTTATAGTGTTACAAGTCTGCTGAAAAATAATGTGGACGCTAAAACGGTCTGAAATGGGCGTTTTAGCGTCCGGCTTGATGCGTGACCAATTGCTTTCAACTGACATGAGCGCTAAAACGGTCTGAATGAGCGTTTTAGCGTCCATGGCTGATAACCTCCCAACTGCTTTCAACTGACTCCAACGCTAAAATGCTTGATTTGAACGTTTTAGCGTTTCAGAACAGAGAAGATTTGCACATTCGAGCGCTAAAACGCTCAGTGTAGGCGTTTTAGCGCTGAGCTCCAGAGGCTTCCAATTCTGATTTGCAGCAGCGCGCTAAAACGGTCTGTGTGGACGTTTTAGCGCTCAGCACCAGCAACTTCCTCCTTCGAACTGCAGCAGCGCGCTAAAACGGTCAGTGTGGCCGTTTTAGCGCTCAACACTTAGGCAATTTTCTCCTCCAGAATCTTCTTCCTTCTTTTGATGCTTTTTGGGCTTCCTTTCCCTGCAAGACAATGTAGATTTTCACAAAGCTCTCAGAACTTGCAATTTAGGAAATTCTAAGATATTAACCTCCTTTTTCAACCAATTATTCATACAAATTAATCCTAATTTGTGCTGAAAAACCTGATGAACCAGGGGTTTATCAAAATTCCCAGATTTGGACATTGCTGTCCTCAGTAATGCACTTGCAACAAAGAGGGATTCAAGATTCTTACAAATGAGACTCATGAGGATAGACTGAATTCAACAAGGGATCACATTGATACAACTTACAACCATGCAATCTCTTATTTCTCATGACTTGCACAACATCCTATATGCTTTTCAACAGATTAGTACAGATGACATACAGAGACTTCCAAACAACACACCCCCTCACTAGGATCTTCTCAAAAATTGTGAGAATTTAACTCTCTTGCACACTAGTGTTTAGGGATCAACATGTCACTCATTCTTCACTGCACTCAAACTTCCATAGGCTTGCCCCTATTCTCATTATTCATGGCACAAATGATCTATAAGGCAGATCAAAAAGGTCTTAACATGGTTGGCAATGAGGCTTGGTGTATGGCTTGACTAGAGGTAAGGCTTTCTGTGGCAGGAAAAGTTCAGATCAAATGAATCAGATTCAGATAAGGGGGAATCACAATATTTGTCATTTCCTTCCTAATTCCCCAATCTTTCTTCCTTTTCATTCTTTGACTTTCTTCCTCCTTTTCTTCCTGACACTTTGTGTCTTTAACAAAAATTTTCTTTCTTTCCTTTTTCTTTCAGACACTTTGTGTCTTTTGACATTTCACTTTACCTCCTCCAAAAACTCAAACACTTTGTGTTCCACAACCTTTTCTTTTCTTTTTTTTTTTCCTTCTTTCTCATGTTTCAAACACCTCTTTCATTCACTTATTGCAAAGATACCTTACTTCCCACAAAACACTCCACCCCTTATCACTTATCTGAACTTTTCAGTCTAAAGGAATGGATGTGAGAGTACATTAACAACAGATTAGGCTCAAAGGTTCATGCAACAGGAACTTAAGGGTTGACCATTTAACTTTCTGGTTCAAGAAGGAAATTCCTCTACCTTATGCATCATCAGCCATTTCAAACAAGAAACAAGGCAAGTTCTAGAGTTACTCATGCAGTGAAATGCTCTCTGAACAAAAATTTCTGTATAGGCTCAATTTCCTCACAGTTCAGAGTGCATGCTTGACTTCCTCTCTATGCATCACAACTAATCTCTCTACTCTTACACATTGAATGAATCATGCAATCATTTCATTTCTCAACATGCAAGGTATAAGATTGTATCCTTAATTTGATCAATCATCTAAAACTCTGATCAATCAAATCCTCATGAAATTTCAGCAAAAGAAAAAGAAATTTTTTTATCCTAATTCTAAACTACACTAACATCTAACTACACTAAAAATTATTCACACTAAGAAAAACTAAAGAAAAGAGATTGAGATGTTCCCTGTTTTGGCTCATCCACTCGTGTGACCTCTCCATGCAGTATTCACTTGCCATTCAATCACATCACACCCACAATTCCCAGATTTAAACGTTGTTGTCCCCAGCAACTAATTTAAATCTAAAACAGCAGTGGATCACTGAAACACATTCACATACAGTTAATAGCATCAGTACTATCAGAAATGTGTATCTACAAACAGTGAAATCTCAATGTACTGTAACAGATTACAAAATAACCAATATAAATGTATCAACAAAATAACCCAGATACTGAAAAAGTAAAAACAAAATAACAGCAGGAAAACTGCAAAATCATGACTCCACAAAGGATGTTGTCGCCTCATCATCAGAGTCAAAGGGGTCTCCTGGGTCAGAATGCGGGAGCGGTGTATAATCTGCCTGTGCAGCACCCGTACTGATCTCGGCTCCTGCACTAACCTCGGCTGATGGTCCGGCACCATCCTGACTCGCAACAACTGTCTCTCCCACCGGGGCCTGAACATCATGCTCAATGTCATCATCAGAGGACTCGCTGTCATCATGCATATGGGCAGCGGCTGCTGCCTCGAAGGCATCCTCCTCCTCAGAATGAGGGTACACAGCAGGCTGAAAAGTGGACGTCTCAAGTCCCTGGGCCTCACAGATGTCGTTCAGCATCTTTATAACATGTGTCTGGAATGACTGCTGACCCGCCTGCATAAATTTGAGGCGACGACGTAAGTGGCCCATACGCATATCCCCATTTCTCAACCACTGTTCCCCTGCTTTAATGCGCTCTTCAAAGTCAGCATCCTCTGGCTTCTCTCCTTGCTTTCTGCCCGGTGTCAATCCCCTTGGACCTTCCCCTCCAATTCTTAACTGATCCCTGATCAGCTTGGCATCAATTTTGGGGTGCAATTTGACTTGCACTCCATTATCAGTAATGTCAACTCCAGCTTTCTGGCATAAAAGCTGAATCAGAGAGCAATGGCCAAGAGAAAATGTACTGGTGTCAGAGTGGGCCATATCATAGATACTGTCTTGAAGAAGGGTAGGCAACTCCACTTTCCCCTTATTCATGATGGTTGAAATCAAAACAGACCTCATCAAGTTTACCTCCGCCTAGTTGGAGGAAGGCATAATGTTTGAGACAATGAAATGGAACCAGACCCTTGCTTCTCCATTTAACTGCCTCAACCACAGCAGTTTGGGATTGACCTCATCCTTTGTCATTTCCCATTTTTCCCCAAGTTTTGCAACTGTGTGCAAAGTGGGTTCAGCCGCCCCCAATTTAGTCCATCCCTCAAAGGCAGGATCCCTCCTCCTGGGTGGGACATCAATCTTCCGCCAATTTCGGCGGAAGTCACAAGTCAAGGCCTGGGTAGTGTCACTGCTTTTGATCTTCAGCAACTTCTGGATGGTATAGGCATCATACTTGACCTGTTTACCTCTCACCCAGCTCATGAAGGTCCTCTGCCCTCCTTGATCTCCATTGTATGCATTGGCAAAGAACTCCCGGGCTATAGCCGGGCTGTTGTTCACCAATATCTCCCCAAAAGTTACCTATTCCCGTCTCCTCAGTTGGGACTGGAACTCAGGGTATTCATCCTTGTCCAAGATGAATTGGCGTTCCCGGACGAATGGTCTATGGGAGGTTTTCTTATTGAAACGGTCTTCATGTTCTTCACTTCGCCAGAAGTGCTCATCATATGCAGGAGGTGGGGGTGGTGCTGAATTTTTGGACCCTCTTGCCCTCTTTTTGTTCTGTTTCTTTGGTGGTGAAGTCGACATATCTGTTCAACAAAGGAAAAGTCAGTGATGTAATGAACAATATGGCATATAATTCCCAGATTTAAATGAAGAACATCATGCAAATTAATCCCTCATTACACCAGTGACACCCCCCTTAATTCCCAGAATCAAGTAAAAGTCATGTTTTGCAGCAGGGGCTGGGCGCTAAAACGGTCACATGGAGCGTTTTAGCGGCCTAGCCGCAATCCTGGTTTACACTGTCTGAGCGCTAAAACGTTGAGAACCAGCATTTTAGCGCCCTGACTGTTCTAAGTCAGGCATTTCAACAAACACCTTGTGTGTGTATGCAGTGGTTGGGCGCTAAAACGGTCACTGGGAGCGTTTTAGCGGCCTGGCCGTAATCCTGTTGTACCCAGTCTGAGCGCTAAAACGTTGAGAACCAGCGTTTTAGCGCTCTGACTATTCTGAGTCAGGCATTTTAGCAAACACCTTGTGCGTGTGTGCAAAGATGTGACATTGTGGTTCATCATACAAACTCAGAAACCCAGAATAAACATGACATTCAGCCCCCCAACAACATACAAAACACAATCTTAACAGTAACATGCAAGGAATCATGATGAAAAGAAATGAAAAGAAAAAAAACTAAAACCTAAGCAGCCCTAAGCAACTCCTACATTTGCACTCCAAGAACATGAAGATAAAGAAGATGAAAGATGGTTCATACCTGTGCTTGGTGAGATGAACGAAATCTGAGTGTGAAAATCAAAGAAGTATGCAAGGGTATGCAGAAAGTATGTGTAGAGTGAAATGTGAGGAAGAAGAGTGATGGAAAAAGTGAGGGAAAAGAACCGTGTATTTCAATTTTAAGTGACTCGGCGCTAAAACGTTGAGAAGTCACCGTTTTAGCGCCCAGGACCAGATAAGTTGACACACGTGGTGTGCAACTCCGCGCTAAAACGGTCGTAATGAACGTTTTAGCGCGCTGGACCAGAGAGCTTACACTTTGTGCATTTGTAGAGCGCTAAAGCGTTCAGTTTGAACGTTTTAGCGCTCCAAGTCAGAGAGCTCGTATCTCAGAATCCTTGTAGAGCGCTAAAGCGTTCAGTTTGAACGTTTTAGCGGTACAAGTCAGAGAGTTCACCTTTCAGAATTCTTGTAGAGCGCTAAAGCGTTCAGTTTGAACGTTTTAGCGCTACAAGTCAGAGAGCTCACACTCAGTGCAATCCCCTGGACGCTAAAATGGTCATAATGAACGTTTTAGCGGCCAGCACTTGTCAGAATTTTTTTCAAAATTTTTCAACATTTTCCCCTCTTCTCTTCTTTTAACATAACCTAATAATCAACATCACATACCTGGTACAGTGGGTTGCCTCCCACTCAGCGCGTGTTTAACGTCGCGAGCCTGACGGGTATGAACTAACTTACCTCTAACAAGGCAACTGAAATCAGTTGCCTGTCCACAGCAGATCCAATGTACAGCTTTAACCTCTGACCATTAACAGTGAAACTTTGGTCAGAGTCATGAGAACAGATTTCAACCGAGCCATAAGGCTTCATGCTTTTAACCACAAACGGTCCAGACCAACGGGACCTCAACTTGCCTGGAAACAACCTTAACCTGGAGTTGAACAACAACACCTGATCCCCCTCTTTGAAGTCCCTAGGTGTGATCTTCCTATCATGCCACAATTTAGTTTTCTCCTTGTACAGGCTGGCACTTTCATATGCTTGCAGGCGGAACTCATCTAATTCATCCAGTTGCAGCAACCTTTTTTCACCTGCTGCCTTGGAATCAAAGTTTAAAAACTTGACTGCCCACAGTGCTCTATGCTCCAACCCAACAGGCAGATGGCATGCTTTCCCAAACAACAATTGAAATGGAGACATTCCAATTGGAGTTTTAAATGCTGTCCTGTAGGCCCACAAGGTGTCATCAAGCTTTTTGGACCATGTTGTCCTGGCACTCCCAACAGTTTTCTCCAATATTCTCTTCAACTCCCTGTTGGAAATTTCCACTTGACCACAAGTTTGTGGGTGGTATGGAGTGCTTATCTTGTGTCTAACTCCATATTTTGCAAGAGCATATTCAACCCACCTGTTATCAAAATGAGTACCCCCATCAGTGATGATGGCTCTTGGAATTCCAAATCTGGCAAATATGTTCTTCCTCATGAATGCAATCACTACCCTAGAATCATTTGTTGGAGTGGCTATGGCTTCTACCCATTTAGAGACATAGTCAACTGCCACCAGGATATACTTGTTAGAGTAGGATGATGGGAAGGGTCCCATAAAATCCATACCCCAAACATCAAAAACCTCCACCTCCAGAATGTTGTTTAAAGGCATTTCATGTCTTCTGGAGATGTTCCCGGTTCTTTGGCAATTGTCACATGCCTCCACATATTTTCGGGCATCCTTGTACAATGTAGGCCAGTAAAAACCACTCATCACAACCTTGGCTGCTGTCCTTTCCCCTGCAAAGTGACCACCATAAGCTGAACCATGGCAGTGCCATAAAACCCCCTTCTGCTCTTCTTCTGGAATACATCTCCTTATGACTCCATCAGAACATCTATAAAAGAGATATGGTTCATCCCAGATGTATCTCTTCACATCATGCAGAAATTTTTTCCTCTGCTGGTAAGTGAAATCCTTTGGCATGGCTCCAGCAGCTCTATAGTTGGCAAAATCAGCAAACCATGGTGGGGTGTCAACAGACAAAACTTTATCATGCACCAACTGTGCAACAGTACTAATGGCCAGCACTTGTTCATCTGGAAACTCCTCTCTGATCACTACCTCTGGACCCTCCTGTAAATCTGTCACTGTGATCCTTGATAAATGATCAGCTACCAAGTTCTCCACTCCTTTCTTGTCCTTAATCTCTACTTCAAATTCCTGCAGAAGTAACATCCACCGGAGCAACCTTGGTTTGGCATCCTGTTTGGCTAACAAGTACTTCAATGCTGCATGGTCAGTATAAACAATAACTTTGGACCCTAGCAGATATGACCGGAATTTATCAAATGCATATACTATAGCCAATAATTCTTTTTCTGTTGTTGCATAATTCTTTTGTGCTTCATTCAGAATTTTACTGGCATAATATATAACATGCAATAATTTATCCTTCCTTTGACCTAGTACTACTCCCACAGCAAAATCACTGGCATCACACATAAGTTCAAAAGGTAATGAAAAATCAGGTGCCATGATTATGGGTGCAGTAATTAACTTGTCTTTCAACACATTAAATGCATGCAAGCAATCATCAGTAAACAGAAATTCTTGATCTTTTGCTAAAAGCTTGCGCAATGGTTTTGCTATCTTGGAAAAATCTTTTATGGAACGGCGGTAAAAACCTGCATGTCCTAGAAAACTTCTCACACCTTTCACATTTATGGGAGGGGGTAGTTTTTCAATAACAGAGATTTTGGCTTTGTCTACTTCAATGCCTCTGTTGGACACTTTGT